>JAHWFP010261226.1:19215-61990 GCA_023313725.1 Lithobius niger
AAACTATGACGTCATGTTTTGCATCATTACGAAGTAACAGAAACACAACATATAATATATAGATCCCAAAATTAGTAGAAAATTAAAATTCACTTTGTTTTCGGGCCAGCCATTGTTGACACGTATGATGAACTTTGAGATTACGGAAATAAACTTGCTTGGCAAAAAAAAAAAAAATTATAAAGGACGACATATTCTGCACCATACTACATATACTCGTAAAACTGGTTTTGCTTCAAGTGACTGATGTACGGAAAAAGGCAGACCTGTATAGCGTTTAAACGGTTGTTAAACATTCCGTTTTACACGGAAGTGAAACACGGAAGTGCGTGGATTGAGCGAGCAAAATAACCAATTTCCACGTAAACTAACCGGTTTCAGTGAATTTCTCCATTTTGACGTAATCTTTCATTTACTGTAACCTTCGTAGGGACTTACTTCTGGAGGAGTAGACGAACAAATATGCAAGCAAACAAACGCTATCATAATTATGTTTTGAACTATGTTGCAAATGAAATGCAGGGCTGGCGTGCTGAGGAATGTGATGGACGAACTGTGGGCAGCAATTGCAATTAGTTTGCATCGAACTAATCGATACATCGATTTTGTGCTGCTCTTGGAATCAAAGAAACCACGTGAAGCATGGATCAACGCTGATGGAATGAACGAAGCGAACGATATGGATAGTTTTAAGTTAAAAATCTGGCGATAAATAAATCTACTATACTCATAGTCGAGTGATTTGTTATCTTCTTTTAGTTTTGTGGGGGTCGATTTGTTTGACGACAATCTCCACCATTCGTTAATTACGTGTTACATAAACAATCCATGTGAAGGAAAACTGCAGGTCCGCCATTTTTATCTGGTGGATACAGCCACAGCCACCTACAGTAAAGGCCGGATCAGATCAGATTAAGACAAATTAGGCAAGTAAAATCAACCATTCACATAGAAGGAAGCGCAAGTTTGCTAGGTGCTGCCATCTCTACACCGAGCGGCGAAATTTCAAACTAACCGACGAGGGTTCCAAATTCTGTCAACCGATGACGCCACTTGGCAAACTAGTCGCGTCGGTAATTGTCGCGCCTTCTAGCGGAGCATTGTGGAAGGCAAAGCTGATCCTGCCTTTACTGTAGGTGGCTGTGATTCAGCACAAGAAACCGCCTGGATGTTTCATCAGTGACATTTCGTCAGTGAAGTCACGTTGGGGAATCGGAAAATTAAAGGGGCGAGGGGGTAATCGTCTAACTGGAAAATCGAATGATTGGAAGAACGTATAGGCTACAGTATAACAGTATAACGGATAATCGTCTAACACGAAATTCGTACGATGGAAAATCTTCTAATGTCCCCGCCTCGCTGCGGCTATACATAACATCAGAAACCGCAGCGATATTATTGTCCAGCTAGACGTTTATCCATTGTACGTTAACATCCGTTATAGGATATTCCGTGTCGATGATTTTCCAGATTTTTTATTTAGGCAGATACTAGACAACTATCCCATTAGACAATTTTTCAGTTAGACTTTCGTCCGACGCCCCAAATTAAACACGCCTTTACAGAAATGTCCCACTCTTTAACACAAGGCTTAGCCGCAGACCAAATCTTCCATGTTAACAACTTTCGCAGGTCCAGGCATGATCATGCGAAAAATGGCGCTGCAATAGTGTTTTTTGACCGTACTTTTTTATTCACCCTAATCGGATAAGTATGAAACACCGACCGAGGGGGCGCGTTACTATATACATCGAGATTTGTGTAATCCTAAAACGTATGACGCAAGCAATCGTGAAACTCCGGGTGTGGGCTCATTGTGTGTGCGACCATGCGCTAATACGGAGGATTTGGTCTGAGGCTATATGCTTTTCTCTTTAACGTTAATACGCTTTGATGTTGAACGTCCATAATCATGACCAGGAAATTCTTGTCGTGACGTACGCACGGAGTCTCTCTCTTTTAAAAATGTTTACAAATATAGGAACGAATCTACACTACACCCCGAATTATTTACGCCTAACCTGCCAGAATTTGGTACAGACGCACATGGAATAGCCATTACAAAATTAGTTTTTTTTTTTTTTGTGGTTCAAAGTTTCAGTTAGCGTCCTCAGGTCTCCCAAGTTTTTCTCAGGTCGACCAATTACATTAAGAATTGATGAAATTAGTGAAGTTAAAGGTGCTGCTTTTGGTTGCTATGTATCCCTAACTGCCTTTGTTATTGATGCATTTGGTTGTCGTCGTGCGTGTATAGTACTTTTATTAATTATTTTTTTCGGTTTGTCATTTCCCAGAATTTAAATGCTCGTCATTCTTTATTGTTAGGGCAAACAGTTACCGCGTTACCACAACATTTTGCAAAAAGATTAATTCAGCTCGTAAATGTTCGTGGAATGGATGGCGGGATGGGGGCGTTCACAAAGTATTACATAATTTATTTTCAAATTTAAATTGAATCATCTTAACGCTCTGCCACGCAATAAAGCAGAAAGGGAATTCGTATACCAGGAGAACATAAAGAGTTCGGTAAAAACGAGCAGTGAAGAGCAGTGCTTTGACATCTGAGAGGGCAGGGGCAACTTTCAGTAAAAGGGCACGCGAAGTTTTGTTTTTCTGGGGTATTTTTTTTTCAGCTTGTTATTCGCCTTTTTGCCATTTTTGGCCCCTTTCTTGGCCTTCTTTTTCTCCATTTTTAGGGCTCTAGGTCCTTTCTCCTCGCTACATGCAGCGTTTATCAGCGCAGAAAACCACAATAAGGCATGCTTTTTCTTCAAAAACGGGCAAAAAAGGGCAGGAGGGCAAAAAAGGGCTTTACCCCCGCTCTCCCCGTGCACGTCACTGGCTTTGACCCACTAACGTGTATGACCGGAACACTCATTCGGCGAGTTGAACTACAAAAATGCATCCACCTTGTAAATGAACCTTTAAAAGAACCGGTCAACTCAGTACAGCTGAGCCTGTAAATTGGTTGGTGTTAGACTGTGTTTACGCGACGCGACCTCCTCGCTCGCCGAATTGCTAGTCAACCGTTATTTATTTATGAGTAGTTTCCCGTTGCTACTAAGTGAATGCCTTAATAGATAACAAATTGTATGTATTATAAATAACAACACGGATAAAGAACAAAGTGCTACAGTAATTTTAAACAGTGCTACAAGATTGTTGTCATTTCACGCAATTTCCGAAATTTGTTATTCTCCCTCAAGGAACAGCTTCTAGCAATGATCAAACGTCGGTAGAATAAATAGCTTCTCACAGCGAGAATTCAAAATCCAACATGGCGTCCATTTCGTGGCTATCGAATCGAATACAAACCACTGAATGCCGGCATACAAAAAACATTCCGTCGTCTTTTACTGCCGAGTAAAAACTGTTTTCTTGTTGTCATAAATCGACGCTCAAATGTTGCAAGCATCGTACGCCGTGATATGAGGCACGAGGAGAAGATTTGCGTCTGCGTCATTGCCATGGTTACTAATACGCATAGAAAACTCGAAAGCCGCATACTCCGGTAAAGGCGAGAAGCAGCCATCAGATTTATTATTGATCAAGTAAAAGCTAGTGAGCGAGAAAGCTGTCGTTGCATAAACGAGCCCTTAGGGTGCGTTTAGCAGCGACTCGCCTTTGCATTCTCGCAGCTAGAACTCAATCGCGATGGCAAAGGTGACATTGCCATGGTAACAACGCTAAATGGATTAGCTAAATCCGACATCGTTTAAGTAAATACTTGCAGTCTTATAATCCGTGCCAATAATATAAAGAATTTCTCATGACGAAACAATTTTTCCAAACGCTTCTGAACTCACGCTTCTGAACTCGCCGCCATGTTGGAATTAGAGGCGATTTCTAGCTTCTAGCTGCGAGAATGCAAAAGCGAGGCTTGCATAAAACGTGTCCTTAGACTGTGTTTACGCGACTGACCTCCTCGCTCATCGAACACTGTTCGCTGGAACCGTTATTTATTTACGATTAGTTCCCAGTTTCTACTAAATGAATGAGGAAATCCGTAACAATTTAAATGTATTATAAATAACAACACGGATAAAGAACAACGTACAGTTCCGGCCAAAAAAAAACGCCCTTTTTCGTTATATCGAGGGTCCTAATAACAACCATGGAGAAATTCAGTTATCTCGAAAACTACTTGACGGATTTTCATGAAACAAAGTCTGAATTGCATATTATATTTTTCTCCTGAATATTGCATGTCATACGTACAGAAATATAGCATATATCGTAACGATTAATCCAGTTTTTCTTTTATTCAATTCTATCCAGTAATTTATGAGATATATTATAAGTTATCAACTCGTGTTGCTCGCTCGGCCAATTATATTTGGCTACATGTAATACGTATAGAAATATAGCTGATATCATAATAAGCAACCCAGTTTTTGTGTCATTCAATTCTGTCCAGTAGATTTCGAGATATCAACATTTCGTTCAGTGTCATATGCATTAATCTTGCAACTTCTTCCGAATAACGAATGCGTTTTTTTTTGACCGGAACTGTACATTTAACCAGAACAGTAATTTTAAACATTGCTATCAACATTGCTGTCTTTTCTAGCTGTTTCCAAAATTTGCTATTCTCGCACAAATAACAGCTACTATAGCGGTGATCAGACGACGGTAGAATAAATAACTGCTCGCAGCGTGAATTCAAAATCGAAACTGGCGGCCATTTCGGGGTTATCGAATGCTGGCTTTCAGAAATCAGTCCGCCGTCTAGTACTGCAATAAAAATAGTTTGCTTGTTGTCATAAAACGACGCAGTAATGCCGTACGTATCATGCGTCGTGTCACGAGGCACGAGGAGAAGATCTGCGACCACCATGCCATGGATAACTCGAAAGCCGCGTATTTAGTATTGACCAAGAAGGTTATGGAGCCAAAAAATAATCGTTTGCTACACCCGCCCTTATAGGATCTGTAAGGAGACTGATGCTGGTTCAAGTATCGGCACTGGTCGAATTTTAATTTTCAGTATGTTAGTTACGGTCGAAATAATCATACAACCGGTCAACTGCTATAGTATATTCCACAATTAAAACGCAGGTGTAATCAATCACCTCCTTCAACTCCTTATGAAGGTTCAGCCGCTCAGAGAAATAATCCCAATTTTAAGCATCACCACGAGAGACAGAAATAAATTAATGTCGTCATTGGAATTACCAGGTGCATTTAGAACTTTAAAAAGAGACCTTACATTTTGAAAATTGTAAAATATGGTGCTAATGGCTTACTTTTCTCTGAGCCAATGAAGACTCAAGGTTAAAGGGCAATTACATCCATTTTGACATGCATGTTTGACTTTTGGATCACTTACACAATAACTAAACACAAGAATTGCGGTAAGAATACGTTATGTACGTCCGATATAACAATTTAATTACTGCATCACCAAAACACGACACGGAGGTCGCCATTGTTTTGCTGGAACGCGTAGAAATTAATGCCGACAGACGGATCTCTTCGATTTCGACTCGCAGCCGATTGAGATAGCTGTATTGACTGTGAGGAGCTCAAGCGTCTGACGGCCTAAGCTGGCCACTACACTGCCGGCCAGCTAAGGCCGCCAGACACTTGAGCTCCTCACAATCAATACAGCTATCTCAATCGGCTTCGAGTCGAAATCGAAAAGTGAAATCTGTGGGCATTAATTTCTGAACGTTCCAGCAAAACAAAATGGCGATCTCCGTATCGTGTTTTGGTGATGCAGTAATTAAATTGTTATATCTTGGTGATGCAGTAATTAAATTGTTATATCGGACGTAAGTAACCTATTCTTACCGCAGTTCTTGTGTTTAGTTGTTGTGTAAGTGATCCAAAAGTCAAACATGCATGTCAAAATGGATGTAATTGCCCTTTAATGCATTCAGCAAAATGATAAATTATGCGGCGATTTCGAATTGACACACTTTTCGGAACTGAACACTGTGTTGCGGATTGTCGCAACATGAGTACGGATATCAGCGTTCACCGAACGGGAAGATTTAACGCTTGGTGAAAGTGTAATTTCATGAAATAATGCGACGATGGAGGACGAAACCCCATTTATCTGCATTGATGGATCGTGGTGGAAGATGTGCGCCTTCGCACGTCCACGTCCGCACGTCACCTGCATTCCAATTTAATCAGTGAAGTATTTAATAAGTTAAGTGTGTGTGTTACTTTTCTTCCCCATGGAATTTTATGTATTCGAGGTTAAAGGCCGGTTGCCACCAAATTAGCACTGCAGCATCGAGGCCTATCGAGTTCTCTTTCGCAGGAAGCAAATGAATGCACAAAGCAAAACTTGTGAACGCTACCAACAAGCCACGTGACTCCTTAATTATTCAGTAAAAATTTTGACGCCCTCGTGCACCTGGGAACAAGCTATAAAGATTAACGATACTCATGTCAGTAGATGGCGCTACGGAAAAATATAAAGAAATTCCCCTGGTGCCATCTAGTGACACTAATGTCGTTAATGTTTACAGCTTGTTTCCACGTGCACGAGAGTGTTCCAAATTTTTGCTCAATAAGTATAAGGAGTCACGTGGCTTGTTTGAAGGGTTTCAACAAGTTTTGCTTTGTACATTTCTTTGCTTCCTGCGAGAGAGAACTTGATAGGCCTAGATGCTGCAATGCTAATCTGGTGGCAACCGGCCTTTAAGGTTAAAAAACTTCATTTACGAAAAGCCTGCCAGCTATACTTAACCAAGCTACCCGTATTGGCGTCCCGCGTGATCTTGCTGCCCCTCCAGCTATATCCCTCACTCCTCGCTGATCAACTTCATTCCTTCAAACGATCGCTTGCGCTTTTAAACTGGGGATAAAAATGGGGCCCTTATCGATTTGCGCATATTTTATGCATGCAACGTCATGATCCGAGTTTATTCAATAGAGAAGTGACACGACGTAGTATTATTGTATATCACTCTATGCCGGAGCCTTAATGGGTTAGCTGCAAGGGGCACTGCAGAGAGAAACAGAAGGGCGTCATACTAAAGCCGATGCTGTGAAGAGTGCTTTCTTAGATCTAAAACGCGCGATTTTTGTTGTTGGAGAAAACAACGTTATTTTAAGCCTAAGAAATCCGCTCTTCCGTTTTTTTTCCCTCCATTTTTATGAAGTGCACCTTGTAGTTAGGCCGTCCTAAACTCATACTGGTGCCAATATGGTGGCAAATGTCACTGCTCTATACATGCATATCTTTGTGCCGATTCATGCATTTGCCTTACAAATAACGTATTTTGTTAAACATGAACGAGAAACTTCTGAAACGCACGGACTCTTGCCATGCTGTCTGCAACTTCATTGTATCAAAACCATAATTTCATTCTGACTGGCGGAAAGAAGGCCAATAATGTAATATCGTTTGCAAAGGTGTCAATTTCAGGATTGTAAAAGAAATTTGGTAGATTAAGCATGTTGGTGGGTTTGTTCCCTGATTGCTTGCAAAGGTCAGCTTCTTTTGGATACGATCTAATCAAATCAGTTGCGTTGGGGGGGGGGGGGGGGGGGCGAAGTAAGACCGTAATGGTTTAACATTAGCAAAAATACTGTGCGCTGTTCGAAGAAGTCCTGCAGCACTGACTGTCAGTCTAAGGGTTGTTATTTCTTTCCAAGTTAAAACATTTTCTGAGCATTAGGACGAAAGTTAAACTTGCCTCATGCCTTAGTTATTCCCTGGTTGGATTACCGTGATTCAGTTTATTTCAACGCCACCAAAATCCTCCCTTGAATCGGGATCAGAGGATCCAAAATGCGTGTATTCGTTTCTTTTTTAATCTTAAGAAGTTTGATGGTGTTAGAGACTACTTAAAATTATTAAGTGGCTCCCTATGGCTCAGAGACGTTCGTTGCATCCTCTCACAATTGTGCACAAGTCTCTGCATCACGAAGAGCCATCTTATTTGTTTACCTTATTTAATTCTGCACTGGCTGATCACAGTTATCCAACATAATTCAGTCACGGCCACCCCTTCACTCCCCCTTGCTGTCGCACTACTAAATACCAAACATAGTTTCTGGTTCAGAGCATGAAGTTGTGGAATGATTTGCCCGAAGTCATTAAAACTTGGCCTAGTGTTGGAGTTTTCAAAGCTCAATTATTCCATCCCTCTCCCACTCTTTTCTTCTCTTTTCTTTTTCCACTGCTTCCATCTCCCCCACCCCCCACTTCTGGCCCCCCCCCCCCCAATCGTCACTACCCTATTTTCTTGTTTACTTTTTGGAACGAATCGAGGCCGAAGGCCGAGCTGAGTTCCGTTTATGAATACGCTCAAATGTGATCTTTGTAATCGCATCACGCAATGCATTAATTAAAACCAGATTTTGTACATTGATAGCAGTACACCTGCCTAAAGATGGTTAAAAAAAATCCGGAATCGGACATGTATTTGAGGAATAATGAAGGCGACAAAATGGGCCAAAAAATTGGCCAAAAGCCAAGAGCCAAGATGTCAAACCTTAACGAAGTCATAGTTTGTTCATGCAAAATTTATTTTGGCAGGTCAAAGTTTGGCAGGTCTTTCAGATTAATTTTCTCAATCAAACTATGACGTCACGAGAAGTTCTCAGATAGATTGGTAATAAACCAAATTGAAGATATTTTTACTTCTCGTCGACCGACTTTGACGTTTGAATACACCATTTTGAAGGTTTTTTCCACCAGCTTTCCAGTGGTCTTAACCTCAGCAGCTGCATCTTATTGTTAAGAAAGTACGAAGCAAAATGTTAATTTTATTAGGGGTTTTGTGTTTTAAAATGATGCAAATGTTTATTTTGCATATGCAATACTATTTTAAACCAACATGTTTTTGATAAGTGTGTGCATTTCGGCTTATGCTGCATCAATAACGTTGTTTACATGATACTATCTAGCTAAGTAGCTAGCTACTTTAGCGTTTTTTCTCTGGTTTTGATATCGCTACTTTCAAATGCCGATCCTTTTTGTAAACTTGGTAGCTTCCTTATGCCAGTTTTAATTTTGGGTGGATTACAACTACGTCGCATGCTCATGTTTCACAGAATGTTTGAGCATTCTGAATTTGAAAAAAAAAATAAATGTTTGGAAGACGGAAGTGGACACCCAGCCAAACAGCAAAAAAGCGGACCCTGCTCCATTATGACGACAGTGGAAATGATAGTTTGTTCATTTGTTGGTTTTGTGTGTGTTGGTTTGTTTGTCGGTTTGAATTGATGCATCACATGATAACCAATAGACCTGATTTTGAACATTGATAGCGGTACACCCAAAAGTGGTTTGTAAAAAGAAAAAAATTAAATACGACCTGTTGTTGAGGAACAACGCCATCCAGCGAAGAGCAACCGAAAAGATGAGCCACAATGTTATCTCCAAAGCACTCGCAATGCACTCTCAAAAGACCTACCTGTGCTCGGTGTATCGTTCGTTCGTTTGTTTGTTTGTTTGTTCGTTTGTTTGTTTGCTTATTTGTTTGTTTGTTTGTTCGTTTGTTTGTTGGTTGGTTGGTTGGTTGTTTTGTTAGTTTGATGGTTTATTTGTTGGTTCGTTGGTTTGTTTGTGGGTATGTTCGTTTGTTTGTTTGTTGGTTGGTTTGATGATTTGTTTGTGTGTTGGTTTGTTTGTTTGTTTGTTGATTTGTTTGTGTGTTGGTTGGTTGGGTTGGGTTTGTTCGCTTCGCTCTATTTTGTCTACAGTGTAGGTGATGACGCCCTAATAGTTTTTGCTACTGTCTGCTGACATTGTAATTGTTTGTTTCGGGTTGAGTGTAAGAATGGGCCCAGCGCCTAAACCTCGCCTTTTGTGGCACAATCAATTTTTATCCCCGGATTTTGTTGATCAATTGTACTTTCACGTGCTACAATAAAGTTTATTATTATTATTATTATTTACTGACTCGGTCGGGAAGGGGGGGGGGGGGTTGTACAAAAGTGGCTGTCAGTGTATCAGTGACTAGTTTTTCACGAAATTTCACTAATTCTTTAGTGATGAGGCTATTTGGGTACCCATTGGTGGTGCACTTGCGGCGTATGCTCTGTACTTCAATATTTTTATTTTCAATTCACGTGAGCAATGTTGATTGGAATGGACCTCATTATTTCGCCGCACTGGATACGTCTTGCACGGCTGAAGGCTGGGTGGAATCGATCTCGATAGACCGGCTGTTTCTGTGGGTTCTTAATGTAGTGCTATAGGGGAACACTTTTTTTATTTTTCGAAAACGGTCTTTGTGCATGCGCCTGCGGGTGAAAGAATGAAATTGAGCCATCCTTGTTCTCTTCGTCCAGTGAACGTTAACGATGCGTGGACCAGTTGCGTGTGTAGACCCGCCCCCCCCCCCCCCGCCTCCCCGAGAGGGACAACTTTTAGTAAAAGAGCACAGTTGACATCTTTCCTGAGAACCTTTTCTTTTTATCGCTTTCTCTATTTACCCTTCTCTGTCCCTTTCTTATAAGTCTTTTTTGCTGTTTTTAGGCTTTTATCCCCTTTCTATACGCCCTTTCTAAGGCACCGCAGCCAGCAAATGTCAGCACAAACAAAGCAATTTTTATCTTTTAACAAAAGGGCATTTTGCGAAAAGGGGAGGAGCATTCCCCCCCCCCATGCTCCCCTCCTGTTCACGTCATTGCACGGAAATAACAAAGGATTTGAAAAATCGGCTGTACGTCGTCTCTGTTTAGCAACCACGCGAACACATAATCGTGGTAACGTAGACAAAATTGGTGAATCTTTCAACGTATTATTGATTTGGTCGTCAGCAGCGATCAAAACGATGTCGCGTAGAAAGCATGAAACAGAAGCACCTGCATCCAACGCAAGTGTAGCACCTACGGCTACCCAAACAGCCTCATTACCAATAAATAAATACCAATAAGTACCCAGATGGTCAAACGAGGAATGTCCAAAACTTGAAAAATTCTATTATAATTTTAGACTGTGGCCCGTTTTGTGATCACAAAATACTGTCAAGCTCGAAGATTAACAAATCAACTGTAATTGACGATATCCTGATGTCTCTTACTACAGAATCAATCGAAGATAAGTCAGTTTTTATTTCTAAGCTTATAAATTAAATAACAGTCTCTGAAAAATGCCCAGATGCACTGAAAACTAAAATACTTGAAATTGAACTTGAGTTTATTTAAGTGTAAAATACAAAAGTCAGTTACAAAAGCAACACCACAGACACCACAAGAGCAGATGCGAATAAGTTGGCGAATGTTTTGGTGTGTGTGATATCACTCCTTTGAAGGGCCGAGGGCCGAACCATTCGGAACTTGGCGGTCTCTTTTACCAGTTTTGGTCTTTGATATGATATCACTTATTTTTTTTTAATTGTGTATTAGACTCAACTAGCCTGCAGATTTGTAATAATGTGCCACGTCAACTATAGCTGGAGTGTCCATTTTTCCAATATTTTAATTTTGTATCACTCCTTTAAGAAGCCGAACCATTTTTTACTTAGTCGCCTCTTCATCAATTTTTGGTTTCGTTTTAATTTTTTTTTCTTTAGTTCACATTGCTCGTTTGTGAGACCGAATCAGTTCAACTTGGTGGCTTCTTTACCTGTTTTTGGTTTTATTTTGACATTTTGTTTGTTTTTCATGAATTGGACGTAGACACAATCCCTTTTGCAACGTTGTTCAAACTTATGTAGACTGTCTAGATACGCACGTCAGTATACACGTTGTCTTTGTCAGAACTTTGCCGTCCAATAAGAGACGATGGCGACAATACTAACAATGGTTATAACAATGCTTTCGTACTTACGCGCTCTCCCACGCCATTCTCGTTACACCCCCAGGCTTCAAACTAGAAAAAGTATGCAGTTCGTATCGTACTGCAGCCATTCGTCCAATTTCATAGCTGGAAGCCATCCCGTTATCTCGGTTGTAAGTACTTGCTACGGAAGTGGACGATTAGTTCAGAGTAAGCTCATTCCCAATTCACTCCTTACTGTTAGCTAGGGACTATACACAACAGCATTACATATTGAGCGTCAGACCAAGGTTACGACTTGTTCTGACCTCCGCTTTAGCTCTGGTGGTCCAACCGTTCAGTTCGACCACCCACACCAAGTCATCCTTCCTCGTTCAATCCCGTCTTATATGCGCAAGCCTGAACAATAGAAGTGGCCTGTATGCACGGTAGTTAGCGGCGCTCAACAGCCCTGTTATCGGCAAGGTGCACTACGGAGTTTTCAGCTCCGTAGGTTGCGTTGCCGTACATGTAATCCCGTTACACGGCATCGATGAATGATCCCCCTATGGAAATTAACATGGGGACTATATAGCTAGTTACACATTTGCAACGTTATTGAGGATCAGATTTCGCATTGAGAGCTGCTTAGGTGCCATTCCTTCACGAGTTAATTTTTGTCAAGTGGGTCATTTTACCACAATTTAAGCTTTTGTACCACATCATAATTTTTTCTTAAGTAGCTCAATGTGCTCGACTACGCCTTAGCATATTATATAGGAACTGACGCTATGGCGTTGCACTACAATGGTCACAACCTTGACAATTGAATTGATGTGATGTTTGTTGCCTAACTTGGAGCGACACACTAGCGTGTGTCAAGATTATATCAGAAAACTGGTCTCAGTCATAATGCTCGAAATGAAGTATTACGCTTCGGGTCAGTCTATCTTGCAATATTCACTCATCTGTTGGGGTGGACCTTACATGAAATTCAGTCATTAAGCTTCAAAACAAAATAGTTCGAGCAATGACGTTTAAAAAGCAACGGGATCACTCTATCCCAATTTATCAACAGCTCTATATCCTGCCCATTCGCTATGTGTATATGTTCAGAACTTTGTTAAATTTTAGAAAAAAAACGGAGTTCCTTTCCATTTACCTTGTCACGAATGAATAACTTTTTTACGTTCTGCAACCAAAAGTTTCTATAGAACTACTACACAAATAAAAGTTACACCATGGCAAAAAAAATGTCACAATAACCTGCCTGTTAACATCAAAGAAATTACTAATCAGCACACGTTTCTGAAACGTTTGTTTGCTGGTTGATTGGTGCACGGAAAAAAAAAGCCTCGGAAAAAAAAAGCCCCGGAAAAAAATCTGAAAAAAAAGCTGCTGAAAAAAAGCCTCGAAAAAAGCCTATGGGAAAAAAGCCCCAGGAAAAAAGCCATGGAAAATAAAGCCGATAGGGGAAAAAAATTGCAAGACAAATTTGGTGTAAAATCACCATCAAATACTGCCTAAACTTAGTACGTGTGCACTGATCATTCATTAGCTGATTGCTGCTCGACCAAAGTTACTTTAATTATTGGAATTATTTACAGGAAAACTCGAAGTCACAAGTTTCCCCCAAATTCTTTTACCGGAGAAGTGGTGGGGAGAAAAAGTCGTCTTCAGTAAAAGAAAATTCGTGAAATCACGAAGTTTCCACCTAAATTAAAATAGAAGGGAGGGGGGGGGGAGAGAATCGTCGGGAATCATACATTTTCTACAAATTCCGTAACTGGGGAATGAGGAGGTGGAATATTGAATTTGATCGACTATGGATAATTAAAAGAAAATTCGGGAAACATTAAATTTACTCGGAATTCCTTTAACCTTTTTTGAGAGTTATTCGATATTTCCGTGCATAACCTTTGGTCCTTTTTTTCGGAGGGTGTTGCCCCCCCCCCCCCCAACCCCTACCATACCACACACACACACACAAACACAAACAGATAAGCTTCATAAAAAACGAGAAAATAAATTTTGGCAAGAGCGAATAAATCGTACGTAATAAGCGAAACTTTGCCTTTATGTAATTCCTGGTCTTGGTCAAAGCAACTGCGATTAGCCTTGCTAAATAGCATGCCAGACGTGCTGACAGTATTTCCAGCTAACGCCACTGTCCATTGTTACGCACACACGTATTTCAAGGTAGTATTTTTGTAAAATGTCCACCTTGTTGTGTTTTTTCCCTCTAGGTTTTTTTCGCGACTTTTTTTTTCAGGCTTTTTTTCCGTCGGCTTTTTTTCCATCAGCTTTTTTTCCGAGGCCTTTTTTTCTGGGGCTTTTTTTCCATCAGCTTTTTTTTTCTACCAGTTTTTTTTTTTCCCGGAGCTTTTTTTCTGGTGATTTTATTTCTATCTGCTTTTTTCCAGGCTTTTTTCCCGGGGCTTTTTTTCCGAGGCTTTTTTTTTCGTAGATTCGGTTGATTAACCTGGGAAGAAATAGTCTAGAAAGCATGTTTAGCATTGTGAGCTGAACATGCCATTACCTTTCTTACAAACTTTGATGTTTTGCAGCTTTTTTCCGTCTTTTTTTTTTTGGTTCTGCAATTTATTGTTAACTATTTGACTAAATTTTGTTTGTTTAGACTGTAAGTTTGTAAACTTACTTACTAAACCGAATAAAAAGCCCCAAAAAAGGGACTGGTAAAAGGGACCGCCAAGTTCCGAATGGTTCGGCCTTTCAAAAGGAGTGATATCAACACACCAAAACATTCGCCAAGTTAATCGCACGAATAACACTTTGGACGTTAAATGAAAACTTGAACATTGCTACCGAAAGTAGCAATGTTCTACTTTTCATTTAATCTTCGAACTATTAGTCGGTGCGATTACTTTGGCGAAGGTTTTGGTGTGTTTGATATCACTCCTTTGAAGGGTAGAAATAGTCAGTTCAAATTATTGCTCAAATGCCAGTCAGGGAGCAAATTCTGCTCTTGTTTGAAACACAAAATCTTCTTTGTCTTGATATTGTTTTTAAGTATGCTGTGTGTATGTATATGTACAGTCAGGGGCATTTCCATTGTTACATTCGCTGCCCGATGCTTCCCTGCTTGGCCAAGCTTCCGTGCTCGACAGGTTGTTCGATGTCAACGAAGTAGGAGGGGACAGCTGCAGTACGGAGCGTTGGCATATTATTTACGTTTGTTATTCCCCGGGCCCAGCGCAAAGTTTTAAACTGAGGTCTTTTTGCCCAGACCCATCAACTCATTATTGGGGTGCCCTGAAAAGACGTTTATAAGCTACAGAATTTTTTTTATACTAGTGTTAATACGGAGGCGTTCCATTTTTTAAAAGATCACTGATTAGGAGCGAGACCCCTGCCAGGTGGAACCCGGGTTAATTTTTCCCCTTTGGCCCCCCCCCCCCCTCCCGGCCTTACAACTAGTGGTGTAGAGTTAAACGAAATAATTTTCGAGGTATGGTTAGCAAACGAAGGGTCAGAGGGGGAACAGTAAGCTTCCAAACAACAATCCGTAAGATATTTTCAGATTTTTAACTCCTTCATAAAGTGTTGAGCGTGAAGGTGATGAATTTTATATCTTATCCTGCCTGCCCACATTTGCCTTATACGACTTTAAGTTGGAAAGTAAGCTTACAGGGGTTTCTTACAGGTGCTCTTTGGTTCCATTTTACTGATTGTTAGTTTTCCTGAGTTACAGTTTTGCAACATGCAGTCAAACCTATTCCCGTAGGTCCAATTTTTGCGTGCCCCTTTTGCTCCCCTCCCCCATTAGTCCCAGTCATGCAGTGGTAAAGCAAATTAGTGTTGGGCTTGGGCTATGGTTAGCAAACGAAAAGTTAGAAGAGGGTGGCACAGCTACCAAACAATAATACCTAAAATATTTTTCGATTTTTACTTCTACATAGTGCGTTGAACATGAAGCTGATTGATGTTATCTCCCATTCCGCTAGTCAAAGCGTAGTAAGCTTACAGCGTCCTTAGTTCAGTTTTACTGACCGTTGCCTTCTCTGAGTAACAGTTTTCCTACATGAAGTCAAATCTATTTCCATTGAGAACAAATGGAGAACTGTGAGTAGGTCGTATAATAGTAGATACTGCGGCAATTCTGAAAACATAAATAAATAATTAAGAAAAAAATCGCATGAGCCTGCTCCTGTCTACGATGGCGAGCCTACTGAGGGGAGGGGCATGAGTCAAGGGTGGGCACTGCCTCGTAACATTGATCCGTGCTCACCCAGCTTACCGTTACTCAAAACTTAAAAGTAAAAAATACAAATCCAAGTTGTTTGTATTAATACAGTTGTTTACATTTAAAAAAAAATGGAAATTTGATAAGATCGAATATTAAACTTTAATACCTGGCTAATTAAAAGAGAGTAGGTAGTTAGGCATAGTGTTGGACGGGGGGTTGTCTACGGCAATCGTGTTGCTTCTGGGTTACTCAGTATAACTAACTACTAATACAATGGCCCACCCAAGTCGAAATGGTGCCAGACCTTGTCCCTCTCCCCCTGCCAGCCAGTTTATTTGGGGCGTCACTACACTTTTCGAGAATTGGTGTCAGAGTGCTGATATTGTCCGTGCCTGCTGGATGAACCCACTGCTTACTACAGCTCTGGTGGCTGGCTGTGCACATGTATCAAGCAATCGTGTATTTGCCCCCCCCCCCCCGGTGCCTCGCCACTGTTGACAGAAGCAGGCTCATGCGGTTTTTTCTTATTTATTTATGTTTTCAGAATCCCCGCAGCACCTACTATTATACGAACTACTCAGTTTTCCATTGGTTCTCATTGGAAATAGATTGGATTTCATGTAGCAGAACTGTTACTCAGGGAAAGCAACGGTCAGTAAAACTGAACTAAGCACCCTGTAATCTTATTACGTTTTGACTAGCCGAATGGGAGATAACATCCGTCAGCTTCATGTTCAACGCACTATGTAGAAGATTTTAGAGATTATTGTTGGTAGCTGTGCCATCCTCTTCTAACGTTTCATTTGCTAACCATAGCCCAAGCCCAACACTAATTTGGTTTACCACTGCAAGACTGGGAGTAAGGGGGGGGGGCAAAGGGGCCACACAGAATTCGGACCTACAGAAATAGGTTTGACTGGCTGTAGCAAAACTGTACTCAGAAAAACCAACAATCATTAGAATGGAACCAAAGAGCACCTGTAAGAAACCCCTGTCAGCTTACTTTCCAACTTAAATTCGTACAAGGGAAACGTGGGCAGGCGAGGTAGGAGATTATAATCCATCACCTTCATGCTCGATACTTTATGAAAGAGTTAAAAATCTAAAATATCTTAAGAATTGTCGTTTGAGTGCTCACTGTTTGCCTTCTGACCCTTCGTTTGCTAACCAGCAACCATAACTCCAACATTCTTCCCATTATAAAGGTCTTTTCAGGGCACCCCAATAATGAGTTTATGGGTCTGGGCAAAGAAACCTCAGTTTAAAACTTTGCGCTGGGCCCGGGGAACAACAAACGTAAATAATATGCCAACATTCTGCACTGTAGCTCTCCCCTCCTACTTCGTTGACATCGAACAACCTGTCCAGCAGGGAAGCTTGGCCAAACAGGGAAGCATCGGGCAGCGAATGTAACATTGGAAATGCCCCTGACTGTACAAATCTTTAAAGGAAAAACGTTGGGAACAATCCCTCTATGGTGTAAGTAACAACAGAAGGTATTGTGCTATTCGCACTCACAACACCCTCAACAATGGACAAACATGTTCCTTGTAAATGCAGGACTAACTATGGGAAAATGAATCTCTCATACACTGCTGCCAGTGTATGGAATGACTTACCACAGTCAACTGTCGAAATTTTTAATTTGTTGTGTTATTATTACTATTTCTTGTCTGGTGTTCTTTTTGCTTATTTTGTTGTGTTTTCCCTTTTGTTATTTTGTGTTTTCTGCCTGGTTCGTTGACATAAAATAGTAATCTTACATTTGTCGTGACGATTTCCAACATGTAGTATGATTCATGAAAATAAACTTATTATTATTATTATAGCAGGGCGTGCAGGGCGTAATCAGGTGATTACACCCCTTCACTCCTTGTTTATATCTCTGCAGCTCGATTAATACTCCTTTATCTTTTCGTTGTGTGCATGCGCTCACTACTTGCCGAGTTAAGCTTAAAAGTGCTAATAAATTGCTAACAAATTGCTAACAAGCTTATATATTGTATGGTTGGGATAAACGTGTAGCCTGACAGAAGTCGTAATAGGCTAAATTCTTATTGAGCGAACTTATATCTTATCGTGTTCGATAATCAATAATTGTAAAAAAAAAAATTGCTGAAGCATCATACTCATCGACTGCACGAGCCGGTTTCTCTGCTGAATCCATCGACCAAAGATGGCGTAACTCCAACAGTCGTTCGCTAGGATTATTTAAACAAATGTAATTAACAAATAGTGGAGATTATCGTCACGCAGTTTCTCCACTACGCTAAAAGAAGGTAGCAGGCCACTCGATCATTAGTAATATACGTTCTTATCGGCTGATATTTAATATAAACCTCCTTAGCAACGTCCATGGCAACGCAAGAGTGATTGGTGAGCAAATCGTGGTGAGCAAAAACACTTCTTTTCCGACACTGGCGTCCATTTTACTCATCGATCATTCTGGCGAATCCGTTTATATACGACTTAAACGTGAGGTCACCTTTGGTGGAATCGGTCGGTTTTTGCGTCATCGGCCGGTGAATTGTTGGGTGAATTTATGAAAGTGCCCATGTGGTATCTAAAACCTTACAGGAAATTCTTATTTTCGTTCTTTTCCTGTTTTATCGTCGGTTCAGTTAAACCTTGCCTTAAACATCAAACGAGCTCGTATTTATTTTCTAATATCGTAATAGGTCGGCAGTGAAGAGAGGGACTCTCGGGTCACTCGGTTTCGTGCTAAGTTGTTTGTCCCACTCTGTTTTATAGAGCAGTGACATTTGCCGCCATATTGGCACCAGTATAGGTTTTGGAGGGCATAACTACAAGGTGCACTACATAAAAATGGTGGGAAAAACAACGAAAGAGCGGCTTAAAATAACGTTGTTCTCTCCAACAACAAAAATCGCTCGTTTTAGGTCTAAGAAAGCACTCTTCACAGCATCGGCTTCAGTATGACGCCCTTCTGTTTCTCTCTGCAGTGCCCCTTGCAGCTAACCCATTAAGGCTCCAGCATAGAGTTATATACAATAATACTACGTCGTGTCACCGCTCTATAATCCCGCTTACTTAACCAGGTTTTGCGCGTGCTAAAAGTAAAAATGTCAATGGAATGATCTGATTCAGGTTACGCCTATGTCACGTTACCACAAGTTTAAAAAAAAAAAACAGTTAAAGTCCTAGCTCTTGTGTGTAACTTTAGTCACCTTGGTGATAACTGCGAAATCTAATGAGATATTTAAATAAAAATCGAATGGAAAGTAAACTCGGGAGATGCAGAAACCAGTCTTGCAAGGACCCAACACCCTCGTTGTCATAGTTGCGCAGAATGGATACAATCAAAATACATTATGTAGTTCATGAAACGCTTTAATTATTCATGCGTGCTTGTTTATAATTTTAGTAGTTGAGGGAATTGCACTGCTCTCCAATCTACCTGGCCGTGTAGTATGTATGCACAAAACATGCGTGGGTTGTGAAGTTGTGATCCCGAGCCGTTGGTTGCTATGTATTTACGACACACCGCATTGACTGAAAACAGTTGGGCTAGGGCATATGATAATCTAATTAGGCCGAACGATGCTTGTTAAAAAAAAATGACGCGTTACAGAATCATAAAAAAAATGATAATAACTAGCTGTACCCACGCAGAGCATCTGCGCGCTATCACAGACCAAAACAAACCGAAACACGGCTATATCAACCCTACAACACACCCCTGGAAAAACCCTCCCCCTCCTCCAACACCCACCCGAGCACACACAGCTATCGCAAGCCGAAACAAATAAACAACAACGCTCCAAGATGGCGGCATCCACTCCGAAACCCAAACCGACTCACTCCTCCCACAACACCGCTCCACTAAGAGAATTAAAGGTACATTCCTCGCAACGCCATTTTTCTCGTTCCGCAACATCAAGTACGGCCTCAAAGTTTTATTTAGTCACCGTTAGTCAATCCCTTCAGGGCCGGATTTAAGCTCTTGCCGCCTGTATGCCTAACCATAATGCTGCTCTTTAATGCCCCCAAAACTTCCTCTCTCCCAGACGCTTACGGAATCTTTAATTTATCCCCCCCCCCCCCCCCCCCCCCACCCTTTTTAATTTGATCTTTGTTTGCGACCCGTAAAAGTCTGGTAGGACAAAAATAAAGTATGCGTGTTACCAAGAATTTATAGGGTAACTAAGTAGTTCTCGTCGCAAATCTTGTACTTTCATGTTTGCTGGGGCCAATGGCCAATCTTAGTCTTGGGTGTCCATTGTTACATAGGTGGACATTATCTATGTCTTATAATTTAGTTTCCGGTTCCTGCCTCTAGAACATTCTAGAACTTTCCATTACCCATAATACCCTGGCTATTTCGCGGTTGTCAGGGGCAACAAAAACGTATTTAAGCAAGGGGCCAGCATGGAAAAATCAGAAAGCCTTCGGGCCAGCCACCCGGCTGGTCCTCCCTCAACCCCTGCAAGGTCCTCTAGTTAGGGGGATTTTTGCCTGTTCGGCCTCGAGTAGGCCCAATTGTGGTTAAGCTATTTTTCCCCAACCTAAAGTAAGCCTTTTTGTAAAGCCTTCTTAACCCTAATTTAACCGCAAAGTTTCCAAACCCTTTCCCCAGCTTCCTTTAGAATTTATTCAGTCTAATTTTGGTTTAGCTCTCCCACAGTTGGCTATTTTTTCGTCACTTCTTAATGTTACTAAACAAAGTAATTAAAAGTAACCAATTTATGTTGCCCTTTGAACTTATATTAATACTTTTTAGGGATTTGCTTACTACGGTCTTGTCCCTTTCTTTACTTGTTTGCCCCTGTTTTTTTTTGTTTTTTTACTGAGCGCCGCTTAGTTTCACTCGCTCATGGTCACTCCTTTTATTCATCTATGCACTACAACGAACCCAATATAGACTGTCCACACAATGAAAAGTTCGTAAATAACGTAACTATACGTTTTAAAGAAAAAGTTAGTACACCCAGGGTATCATAAATATAAGAGACGTGTATATAATTCGCTCCTGCTACACCCTATTCACCTAACGTATGGCACCGATCCTGCGCTCAATCAGTATAATAATACTGAATAATATCTCTGTAATGTGTGGTGCAGTGGCAACCCGGACCACTGCACTGTGACTGAGGTTGGCGCTAATGACCAAGTTGTCGCCGCGCCATTAAGCCTCAATCCCACCCCCCCTCCATCAGTATTCTGATGCAACAATGCTGGATGGCGCCAGCTTTTAGTTAATAAATTTTCACGAAAGGCGAAGCGCTCAAACTTTTCTCACGAACAATTATGTTTAAGCCGTCATGCCGCCCCTAAAAATGTGCCGCTATAGGCCCGGGCGTCTCGGGCCTACTTATAAATCCGGCCCTGAATCCCTTGCTAAAATTCCGTTTTAAAATGTGGCGTCTATGAGATTTTCTGTTGAATATTGGGAACTAATTTAATAGCATCCTGCAATTGTATCAACCTTTGTGCGCTTGCAATTGCCATGACGTTATGTGTGTGTGTGTGTGTGTGTGCATGTAGTAATTTTCAATGGTTTGCTAATAATTACCATGAGATCAAAATTCTAAAAGACTATTGCTGTAAAAATTAAAAATTATTTATGCCAATAGAACGCCGAAGAAAAATTATAAGATACCAGCCTAAAAAGTTATAAAGTGTGATGTAAAAATATGAAATTCTTTCCGATTTGCGACAACACAATTTTTGTGTTCATGCTGTTTCAACTATTACGCCGAAGGCCAACTGAGATAGTAGCTGCGTTCCTCGCTGCGAGGAACGCAGTTATCTATCTCAGTTGGCCTCGTAGTACTGCGCCGAGTCTCGCAACGGTTTGATGGCAACATGCGCGGATGGTGATCTGCGCGTAGCTGTTACAAGGCAGGCGGAATGTGCCTTTAAATATGTAGATATTTGTGCTGTATTTTATGTTCATAATTGTAATGGCCGTGAATACCCATTGAGTAACCCAAGCATAAATCGGACAAAAATCTCTTCCCCCTCTCTTGCCTGTACGAAACCGGGAAATTTCACGATGGGGTGAAATATTTAGGAAGAAAATACTAATCAAAGGACAGCTCCTTTGAACAAAACAAAGTTATCATAAAATTTCGAACGGTATTGGGATCGAGTGTTTACTTACATTGCCAGTTGGAAATCAGGGTTACCCCACCTTAAATGTCTGCAAACCTTTAGAAATGTTATCGAACTTTTTTTCGAAAAAAAAAATTCGTATAGCCCTTCGTTCCTTTTTCCTTTTTTTTTTCTACTTTGAAAAGTACAACTATTATGTAGATGTGTTTGATGTAGGTCTCGGTTTACTGGTTTTGCGGAACATGAACATGTTTTTGGCGATCACAGTTGCAGAATCCTGCGTCGAACTTCTAGACTCAAATGTCGCAAAATCGACATCCCTTTAAAATCGACGTCCTGTGGTGCCACGTAATACCCTTCTGAGTATGTTTTCATTCTGAAATTGTTTTACAATCTCGCATCGACACGTGGCGGAGGTAAACCACTTCACACACAGCCTCGTAGCACGCGAGCAGTTTTTAAAGTTCCATGTATGTATGTAGGTCAGGTGTAAAATTCGATCGGGTGAGTCATCTTGTTTCACGGTTTGCATTTTGCATTTTCGAGTTTGGGCTTAGCTTTTTTCTTCCATCTCCACCACAGAAGTTATAGTAGTCAAAGGGTTAAAATTAGTGATACAGACACCAAAATGGCTGCCGCCAAGTTTATGTAAGACGCGGTCACTGACCCTTGATTGATAGCCATTCATCCCTTTTTGGAATTAGTAATTGCAGTCAGGTACCAGATGAGGTAAGCGATCGCGGTGGGGAAGAGAAAATTTGTTGCAACTGTTTTGGTGTGTATTTCACTACTTTAAAAACCAAGAACAAATTAAACTATGTAGTTTTCTTTTCGTTCAGAAGTTTTAGTGTGATATCCCGTAGTTTTGATCCTCCAAACCCGAATTGCTTGACCATAACTCACACCCATTGTAGTGTCCGCGGCCTATCTTGAGTTCGCCCCAGAACGACACAGATGATCAATTGTATGTTTTTGGTAGCAGAGTGCTTTGTTGGTATCCAAGATGGTTACAAAAACAATGGCGGCCGTCGATTAAAGCCGCCCCCTCCAGGAAAACGTAGCCGCTCATAAAATACCTGCATATGACTCAAGATAAACCGCGCACACAATAGGTTTCTGTTATTTTAGTATGCGAATCAGAAACTTTGAGACACCAACTTTTGCCCCCATATCACTATTTTGAACGGCGAAAACTTAGAGGCTATTTCAACCTTGTGAATTTTGGTTATGATAATAAAAATTTTCTTTAGTATTAACATGACCACTAAAGAAAATATGCTCGTTAGCGTAAGCTCCTTCTGCAACTGAGAGTTACAGCATAATGTATCACACATTGATTTGGTTTTAGCAAGAATTTATAGGGTTTGGGAGGAGAATTTGTAACTCTAAAAAGTCCCTATTGAAACACGTTAGATTTGTCCCCATAAGGTTCAGTTTTCAGAGGGCGCCACGTGTTCTATCTGGTGATTTTTGCTAATTTTCAGCCCAAATCTAAATTAACCTAAATTACGACTAAGCTAGGCTAAATAATAATTAAATATAAGCTAGTTTAGTTTAGTTTAGTGCAATTTTAGGCTAAAACTGAGTAGACAATTCACACATAAAACACGTGGCGCCCTCTGTAAACTGAACTAATGTGAATGTATATAAGACGTTTCAGTATGGGTCTCAGTCACAAATTCTCCACCCCATTCCTATAAATTCTTGGTTTTAGTGATTGCCCATCACGAGAGGTAATGGGACTCATTAGTCACAAATGCTTATTTCAGGTATCGAGTTAAATAGTTGTTGTGCCCATCGAGGTTGGTTAAACCACGGGTTGACAACTGTTCTAGAAAGAAGGCATTCCAAACCATTTTTCTCGCTCCGCCACATCAAGTACGGCCTCAAAGTTCTATTTATTTACCGTTAGCCAATCACTTGCTAAAATTCCGTTTTAAAAAGTGCCGTCTATGAGACTTTCTGTTGAATATCGGTAACTAATTTAATAGCATCCTGCAATTGTAACAACCTTTGCGCGCTTACAATTACCATGGCGTTACATGCGTGTCTGCATGTAGTAATTTTTTATCGTTTGCTAATAATTACCATGAGATCAAAAATCTAAAAGACTATAGTGATCGCGGCCATCTTCAGTTCGCCCCAGAATGAAAACAAATAATCGATTGTATTATTTTGGTATCGGAGTGCCTTGTTGATAGCCAAAATAGTTACAAAAACAATGGCGGCCGTCGATTAAAGCCGCGCCCTCCAGGAACACGTACCCGATCATAAAATACGTGCAGGACTCAAGATACGCCGCGCACACAATAATCCGGTAAAAATACGAAAATGATATTTTCGGCTATCAACTCTTTTCGAAGTTTTTGGTCGCGTTTTTGCTCTTGGGTGAAAGAGAATCTTTAGAGCAACCCGAAATCAGTATCACTGCATTTAAAACTATTAAACTTACAACCTACAGTACCTGATAAGTAATGATCATCAGCGCATTCCCTGATTCGGACCATGCAATTACGTATGAATATTCCCAATGAAATTAAAAAAAAAAAAACTCTATAGTTGTTTCCCGCCGATTCAACTCGACTCTAATAGTTAGCATTATTGAAGCAATAGTGTTTGTTTCTAATTGTTACGGCGCATATCCGTTCTCATTGTCGGCCGAACGCACTTTTGCTTTGCTACCGTGGCAAGAATGAGCCCGCTCGCCCTCTTGCTGATTATTGAAGCTTTGTTTAATCCTGATCCTAACATTCCTTTTAGCTCTGCTCCTAAGCTATGTCTGCTCCTAAGCGAAATAAATATATAGATTGAAAAGCTGTCCCCACGCGTACTCAGTGGGTTGAAAAATTAAAATTGCTATCGCATAGTTGGGAATGATAGCGCATTCCACTTAATCATAGTCTTTTCTGTTGAAATCAAGCTGCTCTTACCCATGGATATTTGTAGACAGACCGTTTCGCCCTTGTTTGGGCTCGTCAGTAGAGAATGCTCTGTGGATGAGAGCAAAGCCACCTTGCTCTGATGATAAATTAACAAGCGCAAAAACTGACTTGAATCTGCTTGACTGAAGCTAAGCCGGTTTTCAACTTTTACGTCACAATGAAAATTTTTCGAGATCAACGTCGGACAAGGAGTCACGAGTAAAATGTCCAAGTAAAATAAATAAAAGAAATCGCTAGATACAGAGGGTCAACGAAATGAAACAGTAAGGGCGCGTTAATGCGACCACTCGCCTTTGCATTCTCGCAGCTGAAATTTTAATCGCGATGGCAAAGGTTTTGTTGCCGTGGTAACAACGCTTCCTGGATTAGCTACATCCGACATCGTTTGAGCAAATGCTTGCAGTCTTGTAATTCGTGACTATAAGAATACACCATTCCTCCTGACGAAACAAGTTTCCAATCGCTTCAAAGCTCAATTATTGACTCGTTTCGTTGCGAGCTGGCAGAGCTAAAACCGCCGCCATGTTGGAATTTTATCTAATTTCTAGCTTCTAGCTGCGAGAATGGTAAGGACAGTCGTTCCATAAACGTGCCCTAAGAATTAAAGAGTGGACTTGCGGGAACTCACCAGCTAGAAATTTGTTTCTTGAAGAGCAACCCATGATTTTTAGTTCCTCCACGCGCCGCGCCCGGGCGAGGATATTGTCATAAATTCCTTAGTGATACTTATTACGTCCTGACCGCCCCCCTCCCTTCCCGTCCAAACTACAGAACAGAAAAGGCACAGCCGCTTCCCTACGTCCACCTGCAAGAGAGAGAAAAAAGGTGATAAAGTCAAACTGCTTATTTTTTTTGTCTTTAACCACATTATTACGCTGTTGCGTGTGCTATGTAGTTTGCACAACTATCTGAAGAAAAAAAAAGTGAAAATCTTAAAAAAATATTCGAAAAAAGCGTATACTGGAAAACTCGTATTTTTAATTATGCTCTCGTCAGCCTTGTCTGCCCCTCCTCCCCCGTTCCCTCCAGCTAAGTGCGGCCCTGGAATTCGCTTGTCTAACACACAGAAAAAGCAAACAAATTGACCAATCTTTAATGCAGACTGTTTGATCTGTTGACAGTAAAACCATTATGTCTACACACTGTGATGAAGTACGTCCGGAATTAAATTGTTAAGATTCGTTTTAGCACCGACCGGTCGACAACGGTTCCAGATGCGGTTGCCAATCCAGAAACGTCCTGCTACGTAACCAAGGCCGCAGTCAAAATTAATTCCAGATTTTCGTGCAGGGGATGATGTTTAATGGCTACACGGTTGGTTGCGATGACGCTATTGCAAATAAATAAAGCACAATATACGAAACTCGTTAGTATCGATTCGTGGATTCGTGGCTGGTAGATTATCTACGTCTTCTGTTCGCCATACTTTTTGCAGATTTTAATTTTAGTTTTTCGTAAAAGCGTTGCTCACTTTTCAAAGCCCCCGAGTTACCAATTGACGCACTAGGAACGCAACTTACGGCGTATTCCAGAAATCCACTCAAGTGTGAGTGGGGCTAAAAGTGAGTGTAAGGGTCAAAACGCATCTATAGAAATACCCTCAGATGTCAGGACTCTCACATTCGCTTCTGCGGTTGTACTAAAATTGTTGACCCTTACCGTAGATGTTTGCACACACATTTGCCCTCTCACTCTCACACTTGAGGGGATTTCTGGAATACGGCTGTTAGTTTTTACTTTGTGCAACCTAAAGGAGCTAAGGGAAAGAATTCATATATAAAGTTGGTATCTGGAGAGTATAATTTTATAATCGCTTGCCTACAGAAACCAAACGTAGTAATGTGACGTCACCATTTAAGGAACATTTGTTAATAATAATAATAATAATAATAATAATAATAATAATAATAATAACATTAGTTTATTTTCAATTACAACTTTCATTGTAATGCTCGAAGTCATAGAACATGACTTGTGCGAGAGCCACGTATACACTACATTTATAAATTTTATACTTTTTAAGCTAACTAAACCATGCGCAATGGCTGTTTGCCGTGACGTCACCATGAGTTAGCCAATGACCAACGAGAACAACGGCTGTTTGGCCGTCTGATTGGACTAGCCCAGCCAAGTGATATGCACGTCACAGCAAACAGCCATGGCGCGCGGTATAAACCTAATCAGGTACATCATCAATTTCTACCACAGTAGCTGATGTTATAAAGTCAGCTATTACTATGAATAATAATGACAGACGTTGTCGGCCAATAAGCTTACAGCTTTTAAGGGCCCAAGCGACAGATGTTAAGTGGAAGGTTTTACCACCATCAGGCACAGTTGTTTTTTTTTCCGCAAGAGGGAGGAAACTGGAGTACCCGGTAGAAACCCTCGTGCAACAGGCGGGAAACAACCGGAGAAAAACCCGTACGCATACACTTCCCGTCGCCAGGATCGAACCCGGGTCTATTGTTCAAGTGGGTTGTTGTTCGAAACCCTACTCCCATGTTCGACATCACGAGTAGACTTTCTCAAACATTCTAAATTTCTCGTGGTGATGCCTAAAATCGATTATATTCCCCGTTTTTTCTTTGAGTTGTTCTTGTATTTTCTCTCTTTTGTTTTTGTAATTTAATTTTAATGTTTTTTTTTTTTACCTTTCTTTTTAATAATGATTTTTCCAAAGTATCTTTTTATTTGTTTTGTGCGAACCACTTCCACGCTTGGGCATTAGCTCTAATGGTGTGCGTTTTAACTGCTTAAAAAAAAATTTCTTCGTAAATTGCATCAAAATAAACTCAACTCTTGAGTTCACATCGTCATAAAATTTTATCCAGCCTGTTGAAGGCCTAAACAGTAGGTCCGTGGCCATCTATTCAGGAAGACGACCAAGTTGGCTTTACTTTGCCAACATAATTTCGTAGAGCGCTGACTGATGTGCTGTGCGTCGTCAGGGCTTTCCATCTCCTGTACTTTCTGGACGATATCAACCTAACTTATCAAAAAGTGTCAAACTTATCTGCCAGCCCCATAATTCTCCACCCACCTCCTACCTCCCACACCTCCCACAACAACCCCAACAAAAGCAGATCATTAACCGTGGCCTGCAAAACCTGTGTTGTAAAGCAAGTGACCTACTTTTCAGTAAAAGAGGATGACAATCTATTGGCTTTTTCTGGACGTTTTTACTAGCGCCGTGTATGAGGGCGCGTTTACGCAACGAACCCTTCTCGCTCGCCGAACGCTATTTGCTAGGCAACCATTATTTATTTACGATTGATTGCCCGTTTCTATTAAATGAATGCGGTGATAGACAACAAATTAAATGTATTATAACTGAGCAAAAAACATTAGAGCTCGTTTCCCCATACTCACAACCCTGAAGGTACACGAATAAAAACGGATTAGAGTTCACTCGAACGCAACGAATTATAATTTGAACTATAATTTGTGTTCATTTTGTGTATGCATTTTTATCTTTTAATTTTGTAGCGTTTTGCTATTTATGGCGTCTATTTTGTGTGTGTTTGTGGGGTTACGTTTTGTGAATTGGAATTCAAATTATAGTCAGTTGCGTTCGAGTGAACTCTAATCTGTTTTTATTCGTGTACCTTCAGGGCTGTGAGTATGGGGATACGAGCTCTAATGTTTTTTTTCTAAACGGCGACGCCGTTTTTTTGCTCAGTTAATTTGTTGGCTTTTTTCGCTTCCATTTTATGTGTCCACTGTCCACCGATTTTTGTTTTCGAAAAAACGGAACATTAGAAATGGTTACTTATGTGTAGGTTCCGCCGAAGGTTTGTCCCATGATTATTATTTGATAGCAACACATTAGCATATTTCTGGATTTAGCATGCGTCATCTCGATGAGTAGTTGATTCTGGATTGTTTCAGTATCGTGGCAACAATCTCTGAAACAATTCAAGTGGCTTCCCGCAGCCCGGATTGAAAAAGTAAATAAGTCACTCAGTCGTGTCGGCCGCCCAATTTTGAGTTGGCCTCAAAATTTAAGATTTCGCGCCCTACGGTTTAAAACTTGAGGATTTAAGAAAAAATCAAGACCATTTAATTTTGGTTCTCCACGACGAGCTAGCTAACTCAAACAACGACAATGTTACGTCATTATTTATTGGGGCCTCGGCCCATGGCCATGCGCCCACCCTACAAACTAACAAAGCCAACCATAACAAAACCAACCAACCATTGTTGCATCTTGTTCGAGTGAGCTTTAATCCGACACTGTGCGCCTCGCCTATATTGTTACCCTATTGTTACATGCTGCAGCATTGTAACATTTAGACATTGTTAGCCGCTCCGTCTCCGCCTCCTCCTACTGTCCAATTTTCTGAAATTCTCGTGCGCAAACGAACTCTAACAAGCACGGCCTGCCGGCCGTACTAATAAATCACAACACGGATAAAAATCAAATTGCAACAGTCATTTTAAACATGCTACAACATTGTTGCGATTTCACGCTCTTTCCAACATTTGCCATTCTCGCTGAAAAAACAGCTTCTAGCAGTGATCAAACGACGGTAGAATAAATAGCTGCTCGCAGCGAGAATTCAAAATCCAACATGGCGTCCATTTTAGAGTTATCGAAGCGAAGACAAATCTTTGAATGCCGGTATTATGAAATCTGTCCGCCGTCGTGTACTGCAGTAAAAATTGTTTTCTTGTTGTCATAAATCGACGCTGTCATGTTGCATGCATCGTACGTCGTGTCGCGAGGCATGAGGAGGAGATTTGCGTCCGCGTCGTTGCCATGGTTACTATACGTATAGACAACTTGAAAGCCACATTCTTCGGTAAAGGCGAGAAGCACTCAGCGATTTGGTCTTAACCAAGTAAAAGCTAGTAAGCGAGAAAATGCATAAACGCGCCCTGATAGTTTGGGCGGGGCGAGGGATAATCGTCTAACTAGAAAATCGCATAATTGGAAGAACGCATGACGGAAAACTGTATAACGGAATATCATCTAACAGGAAATTCGTATAACAGAAAAGCGTCTAATTCGAAATTCGTATAATGGAAAATCGTCTAATATCCCTGTCTCGCTCGCGCTGCCGCGCTCGCTGCGGCTATACAAATAACATCAGAAACCGCAGTTAGACGTTAATCCAGTTAGACGATTATCCATTATACGATATTCCGTTTAGATGCTTTTCAAGATTTTTTATTTAGGCAGATTTTAGACAATGCTCCCATTAGACGATTTTCCAGTTAGACGTTTGTCCGACGCCCCAGTTTGGGACAAACACAGCAAGAGAGGAGGGGCGAAAAATGGCGAAACACTTATTCATCATGTTGAAAAACTGTAAATTCTAAAATATTTGTTGTGGAGTAATGGCAGGTTCCCAGTGCGCCTTGATTAGGAAGGTTTCGCAATGGAAATCAAATACTTTTCCATTTCATTACCATACATTCGGGCCCTGTTCGCAATAAAATGTCATAATACATCAGTTGAAATAAAGTACTATTCAGGAAAGGTGGCATTTGAAGTTAGGAAGTCTTCAACATGCCGTCTTTCTCTGTTTTTGTTATGGAGGTCGAAAATTAAAGCTTAATGATGGTTGACCATTGCAAGAGCTTGCTTTTTTTGGGAGGTTTGTTTGTTGATCGAAAATGACTTTTTTGTAGAAAAATTCTACCTAATTTTTTTAAATTCGATCCAGGGCAGGGCAGTGTGGGGCGTCTTAGAATTATTTTGCACTCAAATGTTGAAAGCGTAACCTCACACTGTATAATTTTTTTTTTGATTTATTTGACAGTGGACTTCGCACATCCAAATTAAACTGAAAAGTGTGTTTTAATGTATTTCAACTTTTTCACCTTGATTGATTTTAACCATTAACGAAGCTGCGAAAATCACTTGTAAAAATCTGGAACTGCGAAATCGTTTGTATTACCGCCAGTATACCAAGACCAGCTAATTCTTACATTCCACCACACGCCCGTGCGCGTGCTTCCACCGTGCGCGTGCTTCTCCTCGTAAAAAAGTCAAGATTATAACGAACGAGAGCAAAAAACTGTTGTGAATTATTTTAAAGGCGCCAGTTCACCATTTCGACAGCGTTGCCCGTATTCTAAACACAGCATCCACGTTCCAGATTCTCCGTCATCCAATAGGCTGAAGTGTGTCACGTGATCTCGTTATGAAAATTCGCGGCGCTGCTGAGACGTGTTGTTCCATTTTTTTTTTAATTAACGCTCTGTTCTTTATATTATTGCTCGAATATTCTACGGTCCTGCATGTAGGAGTTGAACAGTTGAAAGGCGCCTTTAAATGGTCACTTCAAATTTGACAGAAGAATTATTTCGAATTTATTTTACGCTTTTTCGTGTGTTCCAATACACCTGTGCGTTTCTTCGTTCCATAACAGTCACCACTTTAAAAGAAAAAAACAAAATCTAGAAAGTAAACGCTAAGCTGATTTTCTTGATCATGATAACCAAAATCAGTCCGTGAACTATTCTGAAAGGTAAATCGAACCTTCCGTTTTGTCGGCACAACGTTTTTTTTTTTTTTTTTTTTTTTTAGTATTTTTTCATGTTTTTTTATGAAGTTGTTTTCGATGTGAGAAGATCCGATGTCAGGCTTGTTTAAAAGAAAAATACGTAGAAAGTAAGGGCTGGCCAACTTTTGGCTCCCTTGATCAATGGTGGAAATAGCGAACTAGCGATTGACTGTTGTCGAGTAAAACTTAAAAACGAACCGCGAAATCACCAGTGAGAATTATGAGCACAATTTTAACAAACAGATACAGGAATTGGAGCAACTTAAACTGATGTGTGCTCATTTTAAAGAATTGTGAAGTAATTTTCACTATATCCCTTTCAGTATTTCTTGTTTTGAAGTGCTTGTCTACCAGAGGTTGTACCCCTGAAACCAGGAGCAAAGAAGAGTACACGGGAACATCGATGTAACGCGTAAAAGTGAGATGGGTATGACATGGCAGAAAGGTAGGTAGTAAAATAACGAGATGGACATTTCCATTGAAGAGTCCAAAAATATAATTTCTAGTAATTGAGGAAATTGAACAAACTGGTTTGAACGTAAAAAAAAAAAATTGAGACTGTAAACTACTGTCAAAAAATATAAACAGGTATCCGTCGTAGCAGTGAAGACCAATGTGCGGTCATCTAGATGAAAAAAATTTCTTGTGTTATCATGTGCCCAGAATTCGAAATCTGTCCGGTACATCCTATCTATCCGAAATCTGTCCTGTACATCCTATCTATCCGAAACCTGTCCTGTACATCCTATCTATCCGAAATCTATCCTGTACATCCTATCTATCCGAAATCTGTCCTATACATCCTGCCTATGCGAAATCTATTTTGTACATCCTATCTATCCGAAATCAGTTCTGTACATCCTATCTATGCGAAATCTATCCAGTACATCCAATCTATCCGAAATCTGTCCTATACATCCTATCTATACGAAATCAATCCTGTACATCCTATCTATGCGAAATCTGTCCTGTACATCCTATCTATGCGAAATCTATCCTGTACATCCTGTCTATCCGAAATCTGTCCTGTACATCCTATCTCTGCGAAATCTATCCTGTACATCCTATCTATCCGAAATCTGTCCTGTACATCCTATCTATCCGAAATCTGTCCTGTACATCCTCTGTTGGGAGTGATGGCGTCCCAAGTAAAATTGTAAAAGATGTGGCTATTATAACCGATCTTTAGAACAATGCCTTTTCCCATCTGAATTGAAAGCTACTCGAGTTATACCTGTTCACAAAACTGGCGACAAGCTTGACATTAGCAATTATAGACCTATCTCGATACTGCCGCCTTTTTCTAAAATTTTCGAAAGAGTGGTCTATATAGAAGACTGTACTCTTACCTAACCTCCAACAGTACCCTTAGTGATCATCAGTTCGGCTTCTGTGCTGGAAAGCCCACTGACATGGCCACATTAACTTTCACACAAGATAACTTCTGCATTTGAAAGCAACCTTTTAACTATTACTGTCTTCATCGACCTTAAAAAAAGCTTTTGATCTGTCCATCATGGAATCCTTCTTGCCAAACTGTACCATCATCGCATCCGCGGTACTCCGCATACATGGTTCGCCAATTACTTATCTGACAGAAAACAATATGTGGACTGTTCTGGTTTCTGCTCTTCCACTGAAAAAATTACCTGTGGTGTACCACAAGGCTCGATACTAGGACCCCATCTCTTTCTACTTTATGTTAATGACTTGCCAGTGGCCTCTACTGTTCTGAAAATGATCTTGTTTGCTGATGGCACCATGCTGTACCTTTCAAGAAAGAACACAGAATTCTCAAAGATACCTTAAATTCGGAACTAAATAAAATTATGGGTTGGTTAAATCACAACAGGCGCTCTTCAAACTTAGATAAGATACATTTTATGATCTTCCGACCCCATCAAAAACAGTGTGAATTCACGCTGTTTTTGATGTGGTCGGAAGATCATAAAATGTGTCTTATCTAAGTGTAGAATCTGTTGTGATTCAACCAATATGATCATCCTGTTATTATGAATGGCGTCCGTATATCATAAGTATTTTCTACCAAATTTTTAGGTTTAACAATCGATAGTCACATCAACTGGAATTCTCACATAAATTATATTGCAAACCTTATCTCTCGAGGTACTGGCATCTTACACAAATTAAGTCCTAAACTCCCGACATCATCACTAAAACTACTGTATTTCACTTTAATTCACCCATATCTTAACTATACTGCACCCTAGTGTGGATGAACACTGGGAAAATGAATACATTTCGTTTACTCAAGCTCCAAAAAAAAAAAAAGCTATAATATTTATTCTGCATCAACCCTCCAGGCAACATTCCCTGCCACTTTTTAAACAAGTTAAGATCCTGCCAATTCATGATTTTGTATCGTATAACTGAACAAAAAACGGCTTCGCCGTTTAGAAAAAAAGATCAGAGCTCGTATGGCTCACAGCTGTCAAGGAACACGAATAAAAACGGATTAGCGTTCGCAACGAACTATAATTTGAACTCCAATTCCAGGTAACAAGGATACGTTTTACTCAATGGTTATGTCAGAAAGTGAACACTGTTTGTATTTGAAATGTTTAATGTTTGTGCATGTGCATGCACTTAATTTGTGTATTATACGGGCTTTTTCAAAATTTTGTTTGCGTTTTACATTTTAAGTCTGATTCTTGTGAGTGGCTATATGTGTATTTTGTGTGTAGGCTGGCATATGACAATCCTTGTTCCCGGGAATTGGAGTTCAAATTATAGTTCGTCGCGTTCGAGTGAACTCTAATCCATTTTTATTCGTGTTCCTTGACAGCTGTGAGTATGGGCATACGAGCTCTAATCCTTTTTTTCTAAACGGCGAAGCCGTTTTTTGTTCAGTTAATTGGTGGGCTTTTTTCTTTTCATTTTTATTGTAATAGCTACAGTCTGGTCTATCATGTGTACGGTATGGCCACTGTACACCCAATTTTGTTTGCGAAAAAACGAAACATTAGAAACGCGTATTTCTGTTCAGGTTCTGCCCAAGCTTTTTCCATGTTTGTTATTTGATAGCAACACACTAGCGTGTTTGTAGAGTATCAACTGATGAATAGTTGATTCTGCATTGTTGCAAGCAGATGCAGTATTATGGCAAACAATCGCGGCAACAATTCAACTAGCTTCCCGAAGCCTGTATTGAAGAAGTAAATAAATCGCAGAGTCATGTCGGCCGTCCAATTTTGACGCCTTAGACCTCAAAATTATAGACTTTGTACCAGACGGTTTAAAACTGAAAGGTTAAAGCGAAAACCAAGACCATTTCATTTTGGTTCTCGACAACGATTGACTATATTTAATGGAGCCGCCCCGAAGCTACTACGACAATGTTGCTTTCCCCGTGCCCGAGCATAGTTGCATCTTCTTCGAGTGAGCTACAATCCGATCTTGTGCTCCTCGCCTATTGTTCCCCCATTGTTGCATGTTGCAGCATTGTAACATTTTGACATTGTTAGCCGCGCCGCCTCCGCCTCCGCCTGTCCACTATTTGAAAATTCTCGTGCGCGAACGAACTCTAATAAGCACTGCCTGCCGGCTGTGCTAATAAGGTTGGCCTATACACCTTTCAAATCCTGCGTACCAATCCTAATTTTCTCAAGCGAAACTCCAATATTCACACTAACTTCACTCGAAGCTCATCTCATCTTCATCAGGATTTTCATCGAACACAGTCAAGTGCCCGTTCCTTAATGGGACAAATCCCTGACCTCTGGAATAATATTCCCGATGATTTACAGAATTCAAACATTACTTTCATTTCTTTCAAGAAAAAGCTTCGTGATTACTTTCTTCCAACAAAAGCATCCGTTGACATTGCCTAATTTAGTTCACTTCCCTTTCTCTCCTACCCGTTTGCCATGTTTTGTCACTCTCGTCCTGTTTCGTTCTTGTCCTTGTCTTCCTTTTTTCACCTTCTAGTTTGTGTTTGCACTTGTCTCTCACTATGTTTTTTACTCATACTCTTAAGATTATTCTTTGTTCTTACATTATAAACCTAAGTCTTCTAGCAGAAATGAAGCAACCGCAACGACCCCCTGAAGGGGAACAATGAAAACGTGCGAGTGTGTCAATTCTTTGGCTTGAAGTTGAAACTGGGACGTTGTTGCCCTGAAAAGAAGTTAAAATTGGCACATTGTTGCCTCCACTAACAATTTACTCTGCGCGGTCATCGCAAAGGTATGTCTTAAATGACGTCATGTACGAAGGACAGTTATTTTTCGCACGCTACTGGAAGTGGGGAGGGGCCTGAACGGGGAATGACCGTTGGCGGAGCAGTGCTTATGTTACAGCCACTATTTTATTACGATATTGCTTTGCGGAGGGAGAGGATTGACGGAAAGGGGGAGTGTTACAAAAGAAAAATTGACTGTTGCAGTGAACGATCAGGCAGCACCGCGCAAATACTGGGAAACAACCACGGGTCAAACAAATACCCGGGCGAAGCCGGGTACGATGCTAGTATTTCTATATTTTTTTCTCTAAACTTATTGTACGCGTGATTTGTAAATATCCACTTGCTAAATTTTTGAAATTTTGTAAGCAAATGGTATGTATGTCTTAATGCTGTTTTACTGCAGTACACATGCTGGGTTTGAAAAGACTGCAATGCCTTAAGCCGTGTTTTTTCGTCGTTTTTATCTTACCAATGTGAAATAAATGCCCGCTCTCTCTTTCTCTCTCTCTTTCCGTTTACACGTCACACACTGGTCTTCACTGCAACCACCGGATGCTATGAGGGGTTATAAGTTTATCATATCAAAAACCAAAACTGGTAAAAGGGGCCGCAAAGTTCCGCATGGTTCGGCCCTTTAAATGAGTGATATCAACACACCAAAACATTCGCCAAGTTAATCGCACAGCTTAATAATTCGAAGGTTAAATGAAAACTAGACCATTGCTACTTTCGGTAGCGATGTTCCGGTTTTCATTTAACGTCCAAAGTATTATTCTGTGCGATTAAGTTGGCGAATGTTTTGGTGTGTTGATACCTCTCCTTTGAAGGGCCGAACCATTCGGAACTTGGCGGCCCCTTTTACCAGTTTTGGTTTTTGATATGATATCACTCATTTTTTTTTTAATTGTGTATTGGCTCAAGTCCACTATCGTGCAGATGTATACTATAAAGTGCCAACGTCAACAAGAAATTGGTTTTCAACAATTTGCTATTGCCTATAGGCTGAACCATTCTCAACTTAGTGGCCTCTTTACCAGTTTTTGGCTTTGTTTATTTTGCTATGCTATGAGGGGTTATAAGTTTATATAAAAATAAAATATCGTAGCCGATATAAATCTTCTAGAAAATAACGAGGAATTGAATCGTGATGAGGTAGGTAATCTTTATTAATAATGAAATATGTTACAAGATAGAACTACTTGTGTAAGGATTTGTTGCACTGTTACTGATTATAATAGCCATACATGAGAGCAATGTGTTAACTCTGTTACTGTGCCCTTGAAAGCTTGTTCTCTTAGTTTAGAAAAAAAATCGAATACTTTTGTACGTAGGTTTCGACAACAGTTGTGCACCCGACGCAAATCACATCCACTCCATAGAAGGAGTACATAAAGTTTTTAAGTACCATTCCAGCACGCGATTCATGTGATAAAGTACACATCGTGTGACCCGTTACGACGCTACAGGACTAAATGTCACTTTACAACGACGATTAAAGAGCACTTTGGGCTGATTTAGTATACTTTGTACTGTTTGTGCGAGTGAATAGTGGTAGTAGATAAAGTAAATAATAATAAACTATGTTTGAAAATGAGTAGATCAGGATAAAAAGCACAAATAAATATCAGCTTTCAAACAATCCGAAAACGCTACAAAAAAAAAAAAAAAGATAGGGCGAAAGGCACATTTTTCATGTATTTTAACTGTAGCACGTTCTGCTTATTTGAAACTTGATTTGAAAACGAGTTGCCCTGTAAATGCACAAGTGCGCAAGCAAACGTACAAGTACAGTTCCGTTAAAAAAAAAACCGCCCTTTTTCGTTATATCGAGGGTCATAATAACAATCATGGAGAAATACAGTTATCTCGAAAACTACCCAACGGATTTTCATGAAACAAAGACTTGAAATGCTTATTAGATTGTCTACTGTGTTTCTACCCTTATTAAATACTACGTTAACTGGCTGAAATAATTGGCCGAGTGAGAAAAACTTTATGATATCTGATGATATCGCGAAAACTAGTCGAAAGATTTTCATGAAACAAAGACTGAATTGCATATTATATTTTGCTGCTTAATATTGCATGTCATACGTATAGAAATATAGCATATATCATAACAATTAATCCAGTTTTTGTTTTATTCAATTCTATCCAGAAGTATATGAGATATATTATTAGTTGCCAACTCGTGTTGCTCGCTCGGCCAATTATATTTGGCTACTTACCATTACATGTAACACGTATAGAAATATAGCTGATATCATAATAAGCAACCCAGTTTTTGTTTCATTCACGTCTGTCGAGTAGTTTTTGAGATATCAACATTTTCGTTCAGTGTCACATACATTAATCCTGCAACTTTTTCCGTATAAAGAAGGCGTTTTCTTTTTTTTACCGAAACTGTACATATCAGCGGGTTAATTAGATAGATTCGTGAAATTTATAATACTCTAATAAAATACCCGACTTTATAAATATATTTAACGCACGGTGGTGACGTCACGGTAACATATCCCCATGCTAAAAGTGTAGTCGTTCTGTACATTTAATCTGAAAACCTACACACGTCACCGTGGGTTAATTTTGATAACCCACACTTTTTTGATAATCTAACACTTTTATGGGGTCTACATAACTCCTAATCCACCACGTGACATAATGACCGACTTTTCATAACTATACAACACAAATTCAGCCAGCACACCAACACGAACGCGTAAACACACGTTTCCGACTGGCGACAGTTTCACGGTACCAACACGGAAAAAAAACGTCGCAATCTAAGCCTAACCCGGCAACCTTCTGTCCCGACTGGTATGAAAACTAGGCGAGTGACACTATGAAATACATAAAAAAACCTACGAGACTCAAGCGAGTAGCGCATTTTGTCCCCTAATCTTATTTAAAATATTAAATTCAAAAAAAAAATACGGTTTTACTTTAAACACAAAAGTCGGTGACTGGGACTCGGTAACTAGACGTCTCTCCCTTAGCTGTGATTTTCGGAGACGGTAAGTTTCTAACCCGGAAGTTTCCGTGTAGGAATTTACGTAACAGTCGTGTGTAAACATTCTTAAATTTTAATGATTCACAAATAAAATGTACAGATAACAATTTTTAAAAACTCAAATAAGTCGATAAGTTAGCGTGACGTCACACCTTACCATTAAAACACATATCCGCAAGAGATCAGCAGTTACCGGCGATAATAGATAATTTGTTCGAAACGGAGCAGTCCACGTCTCGGGTATACGGGAAATTCACTCGTACTTCGCACTTGTGAGATTTCCCCCATCCCCTCAACATTAGACTGCTCCGTTCTTGCAAGCGAGCAATTATCGCCGGTAACCGCCGATATCTCTTACTAAAGGGGAAAAAGTTGGTGAACCAGCAGCAGTTATTAGTAAAAGCCGTTACCTTGACTGTATAGGTTTGCCTGTAGGTTGCCTATGTTAAATTGGAATTTTCCATGCTTAATTTCTCTGCCGTCGTTCAATATTTTCCACTCAAATTTGCTAAATAATCTTTGTAGGACTTGGTAAAGAAGTGTACCAACATACAGGGTGAGTCAAAGGTATCGACCCAGTAGAGTTTACAGCCTCATGATTTGTTTTAGCCACCAAACAACCATCGATCGTTGGTCACCACGAAGGAGGCCACATATTAAGATCATTAAGGGATGCCCCCCGACCCTGCCCCCCTTAAATACATTTTCTGCTTCCGGTTCCTTTAGGAATAGGGCATTGGTCCCAATTTGAGATACGTGCGGGCAGTTATTTCATGGTGAATACAGAAAACAGCATGTAAATCGGTCAACAATAGCAAGAGATGACCAAAACACGTTAGTGCAAAAATTGGTTTCAGTGGCTAAAATAAACCCTAAGCCTTTGTGTGAATTGGTTAATTGCGTGTAATAATTACAGTAAGGAATCGCAAACGTAACGATGTTGATGAGTGTGCGGCTAGGAAATGTTTGTGCACATGTTTGTTGCACATGTAGCTGCTTGCATTCGACCTAAAGCAACCGGAAGTGGAATATTTATTTGAGGGCGGCAGGAAGGGGAGCAACCATGCTTGATCTCAATATTTATTCCCCTGAGTGTCCAAGAAAGGACTTCTTTCTTGCTCACTGATTACAGGAAGGTAGGCACCACTCACTAGTTGACGTAGCCGGTACGTTTTATAGCAGACAGCACATTTGTTGAAATATTTGTTCGAACCTCGACAGGCGCTTCAAGGTCGAACACCAGTTTGTTACATGTGCTACAAACACCTGCACAAACATGTCCTAGCCAAACCCTTATCAATTTCGACACGTTTGTTATTCCCTACTGCACTTTATTACATGTAACCAACCATTTCACAAAAGTACTCACACTAAGGGTATTATTTTATGCACTGAAGCCAACATTTGCAGTAACGTGTTTTAGTCATAGCTCATGCTATATTGTTGACCGATTTACAAGCTGTTTTCTGCATTCACCATGAATGAACTGCCCGCAGATATCTCAAATTGGAACCAATGCCCTATTCCTATAGGAACCGGAAGTAGACAATTTATTTAAGGGGGGGGGGGCAGGGTCGGGAGGCACCCCTTAATGATCTTAATATGTGGCCCTTTTCGTGGTGACCAAAGATCGATGGTTGTTTGGTGGCTAAACCAAATCACGCGGCTGTAAACTCTACTGGGTCAATACTTTTGACTCACCCTGTATATTAATTTCTGATTTGTCACATCGGAGATCTGTACTTCAGTTGGAATTGTGATTTTCATTTTTGGCTTGGTGGACTTATTCTCGTGTTCTTGCGACTCGTTTATACAGGTCATAATACAGACTAAGCCATACAGAAAGCTGGTTCCTAGCTCATTTTACGGAGACACTTTCGCAGATGTGTCCTGTTGTTCCTAAATAGGAATTTCATTTCATATCATTTCATACGTCAGTAATGATTCTGCCATTCTGGAGTTAAGGATCTCCGAGCGATCAGTTTCAATAGTGTATATTGTTTTAAGCACTGTTATTAGGCAACAACACAAATCAGCAGACGCCCGCCGCAAGGCGGATAGGTTGAACATAAAAAAGTTGCAGACATTACTGGTGAACCAACAATTCAAGTACACTTTCACTAAACGTGAGGGGGAAACATTATCGAATAAAGGACAAAGATGCTGGAATTCAGTACCCATCTCGTCGTTAACTCTATGAAGTCGGGAAGATGAACCGGTTTGGGTTTGGCCCCTAAAAAAAAACAACAATAAAAGGAACTGAAAGACAGCAGCAGACAAACCAACCACCCAAAACCAAAACTGGTAGAAAAACCCGCCAAGTTTCCAAAAACGATCGGCCTTTGAAGGTAGTGATATAATTCCACCAGGGAAAGGCCGCCAAGGTTAATCCTATCAGCCAAGTTAATCGCACCTACTAATAGTTCGAAAGGTAAACGAAAACTAGAAGATTGCTACTAGCGGTAGCAATCTTCAAGTTTTCATTTAACGTCCAAAGTATTATTCGGTGCGATTAATTTGGCTAATAGGATTAACGTTGCCGGCCTTTCCCTGGTGGAATAATATCACTACCTTCAAAGGCCGATCGTTTTTGGAAACTTGGCGAGTTTTTCTACCAGTTTTGGTTTTGGGTGGATATCACAACTTTCATAGGACTGTGAACGTACATAAGATTACACCGTCTGTTTAAGATGCTTCAATCCCATTTTTGCACACACTGACTTACGAACGCTGATTTCGTTCGCTTCGCTCACTCAATCAGCGCATCCCCTTCAGTTGTTTTGTTTAGCCCTTCACCTTCCTCTTAATTTTTCAAGATTTCGTTCACATTTAGTCATGCAGAAACCCCCGAAGGTTTGTAAGGAATACAGATGACCAACTTGGTGTAGCCTATGCCAAACTGCCACGAATTAGAAAACAAAAACGAACTCGTTTGGCGTGTAATGTTAGGTTTAACTCTAACCAAAGGCAAAATAGCAACGGAACAAAAATAAGCTTTCCTGCAAGATTCCAGATATCACTATGTACCTGAAGTGTTAAGTCACGTGAAACCTTACTGCTGACCTCAACCATTATAACCACACACACAAAAAACTGAAAATATTAGAAAAGGAGAATCAACAGTTATTCAATGTATTATTATAACACTTTTAATACAATGCTTATTAATGTAGTGCAAACTTTCAAGTATTTTGACATATTAACATAGAAATAACTAGGGCCCTTACCCTTTCATGTTGACGTTCAGGAGCGGAGCGTGAGATTACATCTGGGGAGGAGAACGACAGCTTTTCCCAGGTGGGGCTGCAGTTTCACCAATATTGTTGGTCCTCGCTCCTCTCCCTCCCTTCCCTGAACCTACCCCACTTCTTCCCCTCCCTCCCTCCCTTACATTTTCAATCTCCCCTCCATCTTTCCCTCCTTCCCTTCTACCTCCCTTCGTCTCCCAGCCTTTTTATTTTGTACTGAATCCTATACAATATTTTCCTCGGAGGTTTCATTCTTATTCTTAACTACGAAACAATTTTTCGTTGATCGATAATATGGTTGCATGTTGCGCGTGAACCAGAATGGTTAAACCTCAAAACTGTTGCATTCCTTGTTTTGTACAACGCATTATTCCACATGAACCAGTTAAATTGTCCCTATTCATCGTCGTGGAGCAGATAACTCAGTTTGGGTTAGTGCTTCTTAAAAAAAAAAAACACACACTTTATTATAATTAACGCACACCAAAAACTGTTTCTAACAATAGGTTTTTAACAACTGCTTCCCCTAAAATTGGTGTCTAACAAATTTCGATACGTTTTCCATAATTTCCGTTCAACATAAACCCGATTTTCGACCTGAAAAATAAAGATTTTCCAGGTTTCACTTTGTTAGCATACAAAATTTCATCTAAATCGGTTCAGTAGTTTTGACGTGATGTTGCGACAAAGAAATCTTAATGAGTCACTGCGTAAGGAGCTACGCTCCAATAATATTAAACGGCTCTGTTTTATGCGTATTGAATGATATATATATTTTTTTTAATACCATGTAGCTTAATATTTATTACAATCAGATACACGCATAGCCATACACATAGTTCCTTTTTTTTAAATTAATTTTCCAGTTTTCTGCAGACAAGTCGTGTCCTTTCATTAGCACCC
>JAHWFP010261227.1:0-19875 GCA_023313725.1 Lithobius niger
GCATACAATTATGTAGACTGTAGTTCACACGTTTCTTGCTGCCTGACGAAGATAGGAGGACTGAAAATATTTATTTTCGGGTAATGCCTATCGAAAATTCGCAATACTGATGTGATGATTATTGACATTTTTGAATTTGAGCGTCATTTGTTTACTCGATATTTCTATAACTCAAAGTAAAATGGTCAAAGAAAACTTTAAAACTTCGTTCAAAACATGGCTTCTAGAAGCCAGAGAAGAGAATGCAACATCTGAAATTGCTTCAGCTTCCGGGGCCCCACTGGGGTAGATTTACAGCACTCCCCCAGACCCCCTAGCTCATTTGGTTGGGCCGTACCACTTTTAATTTGCTTCCTACGACCCTGTAAACAACCATGCACACCTTATTTAAATTTAAATTTAATCTAGTTACACACCTTTATCTTGCACCACTGGTATACTCGAGCCGTATCCCACTCCAGATTACAAATCAACCAATTTAAAAAAGAAATCTCTACTGTTACCATGTTGATGTTCATAATGCTGCGATATTTTTTAAAACTTGTCGACATCCCCTCACTTCCCAGGTTTTCACAAGTTCTGCTAAGAAGAGAAGACCAAGAAAAGTAAATAAAAGGAGAAAAGAAGAATTCTTGATGAATCGAACTCCCCTAGTCCATACATACACCTAGAGGGGTCCTTTAAGTACCGCGTACTTCAGTCGTAAGACGATTCGATCTCGCATCCCCTTGGCTCATAAACCCAGCCTCTAACTATTCACTGTGCTTTGCTTGCTTCACTCGAGTTCCCAGGGAATCCTAATGAATTTGCTTACGTAAAAGTCCTGGTGTGGAAGATTTAATCACTTTTCTTTCAGGGTACCTGTCTATCATTAAAAATGAGAGGAATAGACTCGTTGGCCAGGCACCTCATTCATGTAAGCTAGGCAAATAATATATACGGGATGATCAGTTAGGTTGTGATTGAGCTTGAAGGGAAGTCGGCCTTTTGCACCTTTCGGGATGTCGGCCATCTGCATTGCCGGCCTTTTGTACCTGCCGGCCTTTTAACCGGGACCGAATAAATAAGAAACTTGAAAGAAACAAAGACCCAGCATACAAAATAAAAAAAAACGGCTGAAAAATCGGACCACAACAAATTTAGGACTGAAGTCGTACTCAAAATGGCTATTGAGAAACCCGAATGCCATCCCAGCAGCACAACATGTTTTTGTTCAGGGAAACATCGTATTCCTGTTTAACGACTTCCGGTGAAATGCTCTTTTAGTCGTAAAACACCCAGGAAAAGGGCCGATTGGATGTCCACGCTCCTCGTGCCCAGTGGCAGATCAAGAAAGCAGTGTGTGCTACCTCCCCCAGGCAAACAACAAAAGATATTAAGTAAAATGAAAAAAGAGCTCATTTACCCATTTTTCTTTCTGCAAATATTTGCATATTTGAAAGGATAAAAGGTGAACAATATGCAGTGAAAGAACTAGTCGTTTTAAATTCTTTTTGTCACCTTTAATTAAAAAAAAAAAACATTACGGAGGGGAGGGGAATGAACACCGATAATCCCACTTATCACAAAACCTAGTTTACTGTGCAAGCGAAGGTAAAAAAAAAAGGAAACAAATAATTTCTTTGTCACGACAAAAGAAATATACAGACAGACGTATTAAAGCTACTCTTGCATAGATGTGAGTACTCGTCACCAAGTTATTGATGACCCAATCGTTACCACGCAACAGATATCCTGAAATGCCAAAGTTGAACAGAGAAAGTCATTATATTTATAGCTTTGAAATATCATTTTGTGAAGACTGATGCATGGACCCGTCGAGGCGTCAAAATTAGCATAATCTCTGGTGGCAAGACTTCATAATTTGGATTTGAGCTCTCATCGCCAGCTGTTGTCTTGAGCCACCTGTTGACTTGCCATCTTTCCTCGACCAACTTCGATTTTCGGCTCGTTCGCCATCCAATTGATTTTTGTGGCGACAAACGAAGGAAGGAAGGATGTTGGCCGCAGGCTAAATGCAATTGCCAGATGTTGGACCGCAAGAACGGGCCCGGAAATTCGAAGCGCTCTTTTCCCAACGTAGAAAATGAATAATTGCTCACGAAATGATAAACAAAAAAATGATAAGTTAAGGTGGTACTCGTGCACAAAACTAGAAAGATTCCTTAAAGGCAAACACACGTTCAAACCAGCTTATTTGTTAAATTACATATTTAATGACTTACCTTACAGCCTTTCTGTCTAAAGATGAGTAAACTTATAGTAAAATTCTGAAATGACATGGTTTCTTTTCTATGAGTCTTGCGTGACTATCGCCTCCCTTTCCATATTCTAATAACATTCTAAAATTTCCTTTTTTTGTTTTCTTGTCTTCGCTAATTACGATAAAGAACTTCAAATATACATACGACCCCGAAGGCAGAACTGCGACTATGTCGCAGATAATCTGGCACAGTCGCAGACAAAACGTGCCATTTTGACCAAATTTCTCCCGTTTCGCCAATTTTCGACCGATTTGGACATTCCAATACACCACTTTAATCGTCTCGACGAGACCTTTCCGTTGGTGGAAGAGCCAGATCAATAGAATAAAGCACTGAAAAGTTATTCAGTAAAAACCAATAAATAGCCTATGCACGTAGCCATACGAAGAATTAGCTGCAGATAATTTCTCCCTGACAATTGGTGTCGCAGACAGTGGCAGAAAATTCTGCTTTGGGGCATACAACATTGTGTTTCCCAATTACATCACCGTCTATCCATCCCCATTTACCATCTCACCAACCGTTTATGAATGATGCCTCCACCCCTACCTCCCTACCTCCCCCACCCCCCAACCTTCAGCCACTTTTGCAGCCTTGCAGATGTTGTCCACCTTGTGGCCACGGGATCATTTGGGATTATCCTGTTACTCTGACAAAATCTAATTCTTCATGTGATGTGCACCTGAGATGTCTGGAGTCACTGGTCATCAAACTCCATGAACGGCGACGAGTTCACTCATGAACATTCAGGGGCCATCCAATCCAAATGTGGAGCACCTTATAGGAAAAGATCTGGTAAAAAGGCTTAACGAGAAGTGGAGTGTGCGTGAGAGTGAACAGTCCACCGAATACAAAGGGCTGTGACATTTGCCAGTAAACTCAAATTCGAACTCAGAAGCTGTGCTAAAAGGTAATCAGAAAAGTGAACTAAGTTTAAAAATGCCTGAAGAAGCTGACAGATAAAGTGCTCGAAAATTTGCAAGACTCTGAAAGAGTCTGTGAGTGTGTTACGAGTGTTCTTGTGATAAAATCAATTGGAATTGTGGCCATTGTCGTAATTGTCAACTATAGCGCTCTGTTCTTGTAATCACTCCTAAGTCTTCCTTGTAGACCCTTGTGTTCCAGATAACTCACCAACTGTCACCTTTACCTTCTTTTTCCGTACCGTGATCCATGTATCCTTTTTTGTCTTATCACATGTTACATTTGCCACACGTGGTCAGCCATGACACTTTCGTCTGCCTAGTCCCGCTTACAATTTTGATTTTGTTCTTAACGTCCTTGCCCTTGCATGGCTATGCCGATTCAGTGAACATGCTTGTATAAGGCCATTGGGAAAGCATTTGCCAAATTAAAGTGTCAAAGCGGATGCTGCTGAACCTCGTGTTGTCTACCATGTGTCCACCAAGTCCAACATAGTAGTTTTGATTAAATTCATTGTCTTAGCCAAATACAACATCCTAGCCATCACGACTACAGTAGGCGACATCGTCGCGATAAAATTCATTAGCATTCAGAGCCACAGAATGCGCATATGTATGGTCAGAGTACTATCTACCTCGTCCACTTCCACGTCCCTTTTGACTGCCCTATGCATCTTATCACTTTTGTGATGCATACATATGTGAAGCTTCTAGAAAGCCGAAATCTGCTCGGAAAGGGCATGCAACAATTAGGAGTTCGCTTAGAATCAAAATTTTACTCCCAAAAATGTTGTACTTAAAATTGTACTCATAAATTTGTAAACAATAAATCACACAGCAAAGGATTAGTGAAGCAGACAATATAGCATTAAAGACTGGCTTTCACCAGGAGTGAATAAATGCCATAGAAGTCTGCAAGACAAGGGAGTATCCATGTTGTAACTCTCAATTTGTATTCCACCATTTGGACATGACGTCTGGAAGAGAAGCAGCAGATTCCACCTTCTAGCTCAAAGCCATTGATTAACCATTGCCAAAGTCCCCACCAGGACTGCTGGCCAGGGTAGTGTGAGAGGCTACCATGCTTCTTCAACGGCTATTGGAACTATTCTGGCCAATTTTGGAATCTTTTGGCCCCTACGAAGATCGGAGGTTTCCCGGTTCGAATCCCCGGGTTGGCTCCTCCCTTTACCAGATATTTCTTCTTCTCAAAAAAAGCCTGGTAATGTTCAAAATTGAGCCGGTTCAGCCACAAAAGCATTAAATTGCTTCGCTGACTTAAGGCTCAAAGAAATTAATTAATTAAAAAAAAAAAAGCAGTACTAAGAGACTTTAACTTGCGCCAGAACTGGAATTGAGTCAGGAAGCAAGACACGTAATTTCTACTCAAGTCAGCCTTGGCTCAAGAAAATGCCTTCCTCGTTTTAAGTTCATTTAAATGTTAGTTCCTGCGAATTGACAAACGCTTGGGCTATTCACAGCTTGAGGGAAATTTTTCACGCATATTTATTTATTATATTTATTTGTCCTCTCACACTCACACTTGAGTGGATTTCTATAATACGGCTAACAGCCTGGCTCACCAACAACCTTATGCTTGGGTTCCCATTATTGCTATAGCTGCAGGTAAGATAATCTTTCTGTACTTTATAATATGATCTACTTAAACTATTTACAACCGACAACTAAAACAATGAAGTATGTATTATTGTAACAGTTCAGGTCGCATGAAGGTGCTGTAAAATTCAGAAGTCCTCCAGTGTCTTGAGCGACAGAACACACCATGCCTCCCTTTATATATGCATCCTGCTACAGCCACATACCTAGAGCAGTCCTGAACCACCAATAATAACTGTAACAGATTATTCCACCTGGCCTTGAATAAACCTCTGGCCATCATTAAGCCGAGTCTTTATTCCACTCCTGACATACAGTGTTGCCGGAGTGACAATATTGCTATCCATTTGTGTCGGGTAGTGCACAACTGTGCTGACCTCCAATTCCAACGGCCTTTGGTTCAAACTGCAGTAACGCAAACAGATTGTTGCTTCCAGATGATTAGCAGATTAAAATTTAATATGCAGCCATTGGCTTGGAGATTTATTTACCGTACAACTGTCTTTCGTTGGAGCATAGGTGAACTAACATGCAAGCGTGTTCCTGGAATCTTTTCTTTTAACGAAGTAGAGTTATTTATTTAGTAATCAAGTAAATTAATTATTACAACAGATATCTTATCCCAATTTGCTTTACCACCTTATCATACTATTTTTTGTTTGTTTCTTTTTGTTTAGTTTAGTTCTCGGTTAAATGAAATCGTAGAGCAGGGATATCTTATCCCAGTTTATATTAGCCTACTTAGCAATTTTTTTTTTTTTGTTTATTTAGTTCTCGATTAAATGAAATCACAAAACATGGGTATATTACCCAGTTTATTACCCAGTATATTATGTTTCTATTTGCTTTCTTCATTTAGTTCTCGAGATAGTGATTCTGTGAAGCTTGGCAACCCCTTCACATCTATTTCAACAAAAGCCTTCAAATGTTTTGTTAATACAATTTTTTTAACTTTACATCAGTCCAACTCTCTTTTAAGCAATCTTGGAAATTAATTAGTTTTAGTCCTCAAACAGGACGTAAAGCCAACGGCTCAACAAGAGTTAAATACAGATGCAAACCTATTTACATTGCCTTTTGGACTTATATGTCAAACTGCCTGAGCAGTGAATCGAATGTCGTGGGTTCAATTCCCCGCTTAGGCAGTCTGACATATAAGTCCAAACAGCAACATAAATAGGTTTGTATCTGTATTTATTTAGTCCTCAAGCTGTTACTAAATGGAATGTGGGCTGCACCAGCCTACTCAGCCACTGTAATAAATTAGAAGCTATGAAGATTCGGTAAGGTTGGCATACTCGCTGAATTTGGTGTAGAGTTCAACAGGGCTTCATAGAGGCTGTTAAGGCTCACTAAAGACAGCCAGGGCTTACTTGTGTATTGCACGGCTTACAGAGTCTGCCAGGGCTTAGTAGAGTGAGCCACGGCTTAGTAGAGTGAGCTAGGCCTTACTAAAGTCTGCCAGGGCTTACTAGAAACCACCAGGTTTTACTAGAGTCGGCCAGGCCTACTAGAGTTGACCAGGGCTCACTAAATTCTACCAGCGCTTACTAGATGCCACCAAGGCATACTGGAGTCTGCCAGGGAGTATTGGAGTCCGCCAGGGCTTAGTTTAGAGTATGCCAGGGCTTACTAGAGGCCACCATGGTTTATTGGTAAAGAAGGTTTAACAATAGTTCTAACGAGTGTTAATGATGTCATCATCTTTTCATGCAATGTTTTAAAACCCTACCTTCACTTCCCTACCAGACATGCACACCATTTAGCAAAAGAGTAACGTCATAACAGACGTGGTTCCTGGCGTCCTCGCGACGTTCCTCGCGACATGGCGAAGTGGTTCCTCGCGTCCGCTTCCACAGGGAACTTCCACCTTGAATGACAATATATAACTCTATGGTGATAAATGCATCAAGCCAACACACGCGTTTCCCGGTCGTGAATCACGTTGATTGTTTTGAAGGTTGGTGATGGTTAAAAATAGTTTTAGCTTTGAATTATATTAGATATTGGAAGGAGGACGATTTAATAAACTAAATTTGACAATAAATGAGGACAGATTATAGTGTTTTCGCTAGACTGAATCATAAGCGTCGATCCTGGGGGGGAGGGGACGAGGGGACGAGGGGACCACCCACGTTTTCAAACTATGAGGTTTGTTCCGCCCACGAAATAAGCTGCAAAGCTGTAAATGGGCATCTATGTATCACACTTTATCACGTTGAATTTGAAACATGAAAATGTACTTTTCCCATTGCATAAATCAGGTCATCAAATATTATGAGTCATCAGTCCCTAATACAAGGGAGTAATGCAGTTGCAAGATCTGAAATATGACGGATTGCCGGAAATAGAGGATGTAAGGTTACACTCCACTTTAGCAAAATAAACATTTTTTTTTAGCTCTTTAAAAATGTTAATTTAAAGTAACACATTTTTATGATAAAAAACTCAACATCACGCAAAAAATTGAAGTGTATGTGTAACCCTACTCAGTATGTAGTGTTTGTGAGGCTTTTTTTTTCCACTTTCGCCGTTGTAGTGGAAGTGTAATTTAGCTCGAAACTAGTCAAAGCAGGAAGAGCAGAGTCAAATGAACAAACCCAAACGAAAGATATCAGAGTGACGAATTTCAAATTAGTTTGTTTGCTTGTCAACGAAACGACAACTGGAATTGCCTGGTGATTTAGTTCGGCCCCTAACTAGGGCCGTGGCTAGGAATTTTTTATGGTGAGGGGGAAACCGGCAATTTTACGCCCCCACAAAATAATTTTACTCCCTAACCGCATTCCCCACGCCCTTCCTCCATCACGACGAAATAATAGTCCACAGTCCAACTTTTAAACAAATACGACAGAAAAAAACGTTATATTCGTAAAGAAAAATCAATTGAAATCTAGGGAACTGGTTTTGAGTTTGTTTCTTAATTCAGACCACTAAAACTACATAGGCCTAGTGTAATGTTTATTTTTTTGGTTGACCTCGGGAATTTAATGTAGATTTTTTTTAAAGTGGCACTTATACTCACAGTTCGATCACGCAAAACCAAAAGTCAAAGATTTTCAAAGGTTTTCACCTCGAAACTTGCGAATTTTCGACAACCTTTACTGGGTCTTCTTCAGGCAGTTAAGCCACCAGTACCCACACTCACAATCCTTCCTTTGGTTGTGTTTGGAAGGATTGTGAGTGTGGGTGCTGGTGGCTTAACTGCCTGAAGAAGACAACCAGTAAAGTTTCGAGGTGAAAACCTTTGACTTTTGGTTTTGCGTGATCGAACTGTGAGTATAAGTCATGAATATGAACCAAAGTAGAAATGCTGAGTCGACCGATTTTTCGGTATTCAAAAGTGGCACTATCACCGATTGAAAGTTTGCAGAATTTGGCAACATCTAGCACTATCTAGCACTTGCTTGCATCAAGCGAAGAAAAGGACCAAAGTCATTTCTTTTAATGAAACAAACAAGCCACGAAGCTCCTTAATTATTGATTGCAAATTTGGTACATCCTCGTGCATTTGCGAGCAAGCTGTAAAGGTTAACAATATCACTGCCGTTGTATTTTCGTATCATTTTCAATCGATGATAATACCAGTTTAAATAGCCAGTGGCATCAAAATTCTATTGGTGTTATAATTATTATTCTATCAAAATTGCCTCTCCTTGCCTGCGCAACCTAGCGTACTACAACTAACCTGTGACAAGTATGGGCATCTAAGGTGTTTGTGAGGCTTCTGGTGGAGTACGCAAGCCCAGTATGGTCGCATCTTTACTGGGTGATATCGACAGAGTCGAGTCTGTGTAGTGTCAGGATACTAAAACGTGATCCGGCCTGCGTAACCTTTCATACGACATATAACTATCACGTGTTGGGTTAAAATTCCCTAGAATTGCGCAAACTGAAAGCTGATCTCCTTTGACATACAAAATTGTTCGGGGTTGTTTGCCAGTTGATTTATCCTTTTTTTTACCCCTGCAAATAGATTGATTTACCAGGTGATTTACCCCTGCCCTTATACAGCCACAAGAGACCACTTGCTAAAATTGAGGCTTCCAGCAGGAAGGTTGGAGTGTAGGACGAGCTTCCTGGAGATGAGAATAACTTGTCCCAGCCTGGAATTCACTGCCAGACCATGCGGCGTAGCCACGTTCCGCCGATCGCTTTCGAAATGAGTTGGGAAGGATCACTCTGAGAAATTTCGACAGTGGCCTGAATTTGTTGCATTAGTCTTCCGAGACAAACATTCATTTTCAATTTATTTTTCAGGTTTCTGACTCGAACCACAATTATTGGTTTGCCCTTCTGGATCCCTACATCTTTCCCTACGACATTTTATTATATTTTGTCACTATTGCTTAATTTTCGCAAATGTTTGAAATTATTCATATGTGACGCTGTCAGAAAAGGATTTACACTTTTGCCGCATAGGGGCTGCCACTGATTCCCCCCCCCCTTAATATTTTCTTTCTTTTTTCCCTAAAAAATGTAACTTTTGTTTTTTGCTATTTTACCCATGTTTTTACCTTATTTTTTTGCCTCTCTGTACTGTAGGCCCCTAAGCACCATGCTAAATATACCAGAAAATGCTATATAAACATTCAATATTTTTATTAATTTTTTTGCATTCCAGTACCATATGATTTTGTTACATTCAGTCGAAACTCCCCCAACTTTTGCAAATGCTATTTTCCGGGTGCTTGCTTTCCATCTTGGCGAAGTGGCCGACACCAGGAACTAGTAGCTGTATTGGCCCACCGGCATGGTTAATGCTCCCCCCCCCCCCCCACTACAGGCTGCAAAGAGGTGGATGGGTGCAACACTTCCGTAAGGAGAATCTGCAACCTCTCCCACATTTTAACAATTCACCCGCCTTGGAATACAAATTTTGGTTGTCTCTTGCTTTTGTCCCCCCCAAAACTTTTGAAAAATCAACGCCCTTGGACTGAACCCATATTACGCACATCAATGATTGATCGCATAGGCCTAATATTGCAGACTTTTCTGTGATTACAAACACCTCCGTGAATCGTGTTGGATTTAAATAGGGTTCAGACAATTTTTTAATCTCAATCCCTGACATTTCCAGGTTTTTTTTTTAATTAATTTCATTTGAGCCTTAAGTCACCCGAAGCAATTTAATGCTTGTATGGCTGAACCGGCTCAATTTTGAACCAGGCGTTTAGAGAAGAAGGAATATCTGGTGAAGGGAGGTGCCAACCCGGGGATTCAATCCGGGAAACCTCCGTTCATCGTAGGAGCCGAAAGATTGTCCAGAATTGGCAAGAATAGTTCCCATAGCTGCTGCTGGAGCATGGTAGCCTCTCACGCTACCCAGGCCGGCAGTCCTGGCGGGGACTTTGCCAAGATCCTCTTTCAAGGGGTTCGACTATATCCGAAAACCTCCAGCAACCAGGCTGAGGTGCATCCAATGGTAATTTCCAGGTATTTACAAGATCTTAGGGTAACAGTTAGGAAACAGGCAGTAGTTAATGTTTTTATTAATATTTGTACGAAAATAATCCAACACCCCAGAAAGTAGTAGCTGTTTACAGACTAGTCCAGACGGGACTAAAAGGACTTTCATCACAGATATTCGTACTAGCGTGAGATTTGGTTTATTGAAGTTACATCTAAAATACTTAAACATATTCAAGCACAAATTAAAATATTTGCTACTAGCCTAGGATTTTCCATAGCACTTACAGATTGGACACAAAGGCATTTTAAATTTCCCTACATCTTTCCCCGGATTTTCAAACAATTTGTTTTCCCAGAAATTTCCCCGAGATTTTGCCTCTATTTTCATTTTCCCTGGTTTTCCAGATTTTGTCTGAACCCTGTTAAATGCAGATTTCGTTAATCTTATGAATCTTTATGAATCTTTTTGTTAATTTTGTTGCAGAACAACCAAGATTTAAAGGGATAAAAACGTCGATTTCGTTAAACGTTAAACGTTTGAAGCGTTTAGTCAATTTCACAATTGATTTAAAAAAGATTGGGGGGGGGCTTAATAAAGCTACTACACGATTTCTGACCTTAAGGTATTTGGGGGGGGGGGGGTGAGCGTTAGCAAAGCCAGGGCGTTTATTAAGTGATTTACGGTAGTAATAATAATAATAATAATGATAATAATAATAATAATAATAAACTTTATTTCATCCAGTTGAGGATAACTAACAAACACAAAACTAAGAGACTTTTGACCAAGGTACAACAGAGCAAACTGTAATAGTTCCGTGTGTACCAATCCAAATAACATTTCTTGAGAAAGCACCCAAGTCAGCAGTACTGAACATAAACGATATCGATCTTGCAGCCGACCTACTCTCCCTGTAGAAGATGTCATGCTGCAATAATAAGTTTGTTATAATGCGAAAGCGATTTCGATACCACTACACAAATGACCCACCCAACACAACCTCAAAAGATGACAACTCCGCTGTAATACAATTAATTTGGCATGGCTAAATGAAAAACGAGGGATACCAAGAAATTGCGCGAAACTATTCTGACAGAACGTCTTAATGCGTATCAACATGCATACTGACATCTTAAACTTGCTGTAAAAGCTGTTGAAAAATATAAGAAAACTACTCTGACAGCCCTCAATGTCCATATTGTCGTGGAGAGAATCAATTATGATGTTCCAGGCACTCGTACTAGTTCAGTTCCACTAATGGAGGTGATGTTGTAGGTTTATTAGATAGTGTGCATTTTGTAATTTATCACTACACAGTGGGGGGGTTAGCATTTTTCTCCTCCCCACCCCCTGATCACAGAAGCAAAAATGCCAGTTTCATCATGAAATTGAAGATTCTATCAGAGAACTTGTTCTCGCAGGAGAATCTAAGTTCTCAAGAGTAGAATCCGACGAAACTGTGTTACGCTTTGGGATCCTTCCCTGCCCTGCGGCGCTTTGTAACCTGTTGTTTTGTGTGATTTCCGTTTGGAAATGCTTGCAAATTTGCGTCACTTCTGCCCCTACTTCCCATCCGTTCTGCCCTATCTACTAGTCTCCACCCTTTTTGCACGCAGCATGCGCGGTAAGTCCGTAGCAGGGAGGCGGGAGGGTACCCAAAGTAACACAGTTTTGTCGGATTCTACTCTGAGAACTTAGATTCGCCTGCGAGAACAGGTTCTCTGGTAGAAGCTTCAATTCTCATTAGTAGTATCCTTCCTCAACTGCCAGTTTAAAAACGTGCACGGAACAGTGCCAGTTCTACGACACGGAATCTTACCCACTAAACTTTGCAGTCGGTGCGCACGGGTCCGTCGACGTCCACTGCACCGACGCACCAGCCCCAGAAACCTGTGGACGTCCCGTTTGCACAAGGGTCCACCAGGAGACCCTCTCGGTTGGGCAACCCCAGTGTCCAGGTCCACATTCAAACTTGATTTTTTTCAAGCATGAGCATTTTTCCATCGCATCGGTCGTTGTGCGCCAAAACTTCATCGTAGGAAGAAACGAGTCCTCCGAAATCAAGACAAGTAAAGTTTAAAATGCAAGGCTTCTGCAAATGACTTTCCACCTCTTCTCGCGATAAAAACTCAACTTTGCATTTCTGGCACTGGAACCTCGAGACCACCTTGTACTTGGCAGCCATGGTTGATATGAAGATGAAGACGCAATTATCCACGCCTTTTATACCCATCGCTCGTTCCCCGTATCAAATGGTCCACGCGCTAAAAAATTGTTGCACCCCTCATCCGTAAAAAACAAATTTACGTGCAACTTGTGTGAAAAATGCTCAACAACACTTTAGAAAACGAAAACCTGCAAAATATTCAAATAGCACGAGTTTTCCTGATGAGTAACCCAACGAGAAAGTTTTTTACACGCCGGACTCACAACACTTTTTAAATGCAAAATATTAGGAGAGGGCCTGCAGGGGGGACCGGGGGGTTTCTCAAAAGGGCCTGCTTTCCGCCAATCCCTTACTACTGACGCACATCATTTTCGGGGATACTAACAATAAACACTGACCACTTGAGCCCGCAACAATAGAACTCAACCACAGTTCTCCGTAGCATTACACATCAATCATACCATTTGTTCTGAAGGCCTTACCTTGGCCACAAGGAAGTTGTATCTGTAGACTAAACAATGAGAAGTCGCTAGCAACCCTTTAAAAATTAATGCTGCTGCTTCCCATAGAAATATTCTTCGTAGCTTCTTTCTTGTGCGTCACGTTTTTATGTGGGCCCATATAAATGTTTACTTAAAATAAGCAAATTGAAGTACCATTTTTTCCTATGCTCATTTCATACAATGCAAAAATGGATTGGTGGGACTCGAGGCCAGTTCCTAAGTTGGTAGCTTCTAGCAACCTTGTTGGTTAGTAGGATAGTGAAGGCCATTAATGAACAGGTGCCAGGAGGGATTTCCCATCAATCCGCTTTAGATACTGTGTTTGTCCAGTGTTGCAACAACTGGCACTTGAAACTGGATCAAATAAGAGCGATGTGTAAACACTTGTTGAATACCATAATGATACTGGAAGATATATTTCTTAGATGGACATTACGCAGACTTGACCTTACTAGGTTTAGAATGACCAGTTCGATGTACAAAATGTTCATATGCACACTTGTTGCTCCAATCTTTTTTTTGGCATGGGGGGGGGGGACGTTGATTTTGTGAAATAACTTTGGAATAATTGTAGCCACCAACTTGAGATTGGACCACGTGCGACCTATTGAAAAAAAAGGAATTCAAACTGCACGCTGGAATGCCAAACTCTGTCATTTCTTAAACCAGCCTACTTAACTTCTTGAAAATAAAGGAAGCATTAGGCCAATCAACTTCCTCATTGATCTAAATATAATGATGTTAGTGTTTCCTACCTGTTCGAAGCCCCCAATCAAGTCGCCTGTATCCATGGCAGAATTCATGGTCAGCACTTGTAGCTCAACGCCAGTAAGGGATGCAACCATCTTCACCAGCGAAGTTTTCCCACTTGACTTTGGTCCAACCTATTCAAATTACATAAAATAACATATCAATTTTAGTGAAGGAGCAGCTTTGCCATCAACACCGAAGATTTCAGGTACGTAATTGAAAGGAAATTTACTCAACGATGCAAAAACTTACCAAAATAGCCAGCCAATTTCTTTGAACGCATGCCATTAATGATTCCAAGGAATGGAGCTGATGAGGTAGCACTTGAAGATTAGCAGCTGGATTTAATCGCAATGACAGTCGAGGGAGGAAAATATGGCCGACGCCAACACATCGTTCCATCACCAGCAGCTGTGGACTGGAAAATGTGCCAGAATTGTCCCCAAACACAGCCTCGTATAATTTCAGTACCTACAAACATGGCACAATGATTAACACACTTTTTTTTTTTAGTTTAATTCTGTTTATACAGATTAAAACATAGTCGTAATAGAAGGAAAGGCACACAATGCCACACAGAAGAACGCAACAAAAATGTTTACCACAATTTTCGGCGAATTATCGCATTTGCCTTCATCGGAAGTTAGTTAGAAAACTACGAGTCACTACATCATCCTTTTGTAATTCGTGCAAGAGGTGAGTACCGTTGATCTATATTGTGCATTGCATCTGCAGTGCTCGCTTTCTGTCAAGTTTTGATGCGAGCTTTGGCCGTACCAGGCGATCAATGTCTGCATACTCAGGATTTGAGACGTTCAATGATTGCCTGGTACAGCCAAAGCTCGCATCAAAACTTGACAGAAAGTGGGCACTCCAGATGCAATGCACAATGTAGATCAGTGGTTCTCACCTCTTGCACGAATTTTAAAAGGATGCTGTAGTGACTCGTAGTTTTCCAATTAACCTCCGATGATGGTGAACGCGATAATTCGCCGAAAATTTAAGTGAACATTTTTGTTGTGTTCTGTGTGGTATTGTGTGCCTTTCCTTCTATTATGTCGTGTCTACACAACAATAAACATCAGTTACCGGTTTTTGCTTAAAACACAGTCATATGTTAAATCATGGGTGGATGGGGAAAGAGCTGATAGCTAGCAACTATACATGTTATTACCGAAGATGACATCAGGTTTTGATTCATTACTCGACTTGGAATCTCTCCGTCTGTATGTCCAGTCGATTCCTTTCAGACTTCTTTTCAGATTAAGGTCAAACTTGGTACACACATAATAGGCTACGCATAGGGCTGTGTATAGCTGCTGACATTTTCAGCCTTTTGCAAAATTTCAGAAAACGCCGGAACATGGAGCGCGAGTAAACAAGAAGACGAGAAATAATAACATTTTCAAACTGAAATTTATCATGGCCCATCCTCAAAATTCAATCACACACGAAACTTTACTTGAAATCTCAAGCTGCTTCCTGACCGTCAAAAAGAAGCAGTGCAGAATTTGCTATGGATAATGAATATAATAATTGTGATGGCTTACAAGTCATGTTAATAGACGCGTATTCACAAAACGAGCAAAGTGTGCAACAACCACAATTATGCAAAACAAAAAATATAATTGTTAAAAGCAAAACTTGAAGCCCTTACTTATTTAAAAATGTAACATCGCTTACTTTCGAACGATCACGACGAAGTGAGCGGTGATGTTAGATGACACACTACTACATGGCAGCACATGTAATATGTAGGGATGCACCGATGCGCTCAAATGCCGATTCCGATGTTGAAAAAGCATCGGCCGATATCCGATTCCGATAACTTGTGGTCCGATGTTTAAGAAAGTAAAGTGAAACTAAGTTACATTTTTCACCTAGTTAAAAATAATTAAGAGGGTTTCCAAATTAAAATTTTATGTAGGACTAAAATTTAACTCCCAGAAATTAGTTAAAAGCACATCCGTCACAAAATGATTTATAAATTTGTGGATTTCCGATGTTTTAACATCTGCTCCCTAAATTCGATGCCGATGCTCCGATGGCCGATGTAGCCTAAAAAGGCAGATTTCCGATGTCCGATGCCAACATCGGTACATCTCTAGTAATATGCCAGCATTGTTGTTTGTATCTGTGAGTAAGTACTTAAAAATGCCAGACTAGGTTAAATAGACAAAGTAATTTCTCATGAAGGTGCAGAGTGATGAGAATATCACAAGTAAAACCCCTGGCGCCATCTATGTGTGCTCTGCTGAACTAGAAATTCTGTTCCTAGCGTGTACAATGTTCCACCAATAATCCAAAACTCTCGTAAACCTGTCCATGCGACGGCACATGCCATATTTCCATCACATGCTACTAGTAATACGCTCATCTCTCACCTTTTGTTTGTCTGCCATTGTTCTCATTCGATCGCTAAATAACAAGCCAACATATTCGCCTGCATCCCATTGGCCGGAAGTCTAAAAAGAGAATAAGCATTGTGGTTTCAGAAAATAAATAACAAAGTCCATTACCACAGCTCCAGTCGGGAACACTAACCTGGTTGGCCAACATTATTTCTGCCCAACGAAACAAATCTCGCAAATTGAATTCCCATGGTGATCCTTTCAGACCCCACTGACGATCTTGAACAACTTCTTGACAAAGCTAAAGGAAAAATATTACAGTTCAACATTGCTAATGGCACTTGGAATCTTAACAAACTACGCTAACTGCACTTGGAAATTTAACAAATTTTTGCAAAATTTTCTCATCAAAAGTAATTAATCTAACAAAATTGAACTTACTGAGTGACTCACTTATTTACTCTCAGAATAAGTTACCCCCAGGGCTGCATCAGTAACACTTTTTGCGTACTGGATTTAGAATTCAGAAAGAAGTTTGGAGGGGGCCACGGAATGGTTTTACTACATTTTTCAAGCATTTTCATCTTAATTTAACTGCAAATTTTTTTCTAACAATTTCGTTAGTTTTTCCGAGCTTATTTGCCTTGAAGGGGGCCACATCCTCCTAGGCCCATCTATTGGATCCGCTTGTGACCGGATCTTGTAGCGATAAAAAAGGTTTTTAATACATTTTTAAATATCAGTTCACTGCTTTATTGCCTTCTAACTGTGTTTGTACGGTTTTTAAATGTTTTAAAAGGTTTAAATTTTTTTTTTATTTTAATTTACTTCATTATTGCATTCTTAAACCATGCGCAATGGCTGTTTGCCGTGACGTCACCATGAGTTAGCCAATGACGAACGAGAACAACGGCTGTTTGGCCGTCTGATTGGACTAGCCCTGTCACGTGATTTGCACGTCACAGCAAACAGCCATGGAGTGTGGTATAGCGCACATTGATTGACTCCAGTTACTTTTCAAGTGTTCATGTGACGTCAATTGAACTGACCTGCAATGTTATTTTGTAACATATCAAAAGCCAAAACTGGTAAAAGGGGCCGCCAAGTTCCGAATGGTTCGGCCCTTCAAAGGAGTGATTTCAACACACCAAAACATTCGCCAAGTTAATTGCACCGCTTAATAATTCGAAGGTTAAATGAAAACTAGAACATTGCTACTTTCGGTAGCAATGTTCAAGTTTTCATTTAACGTCCAAAGTATTATTCGGTGCGATTAAGTTGGCGAATGTTTTGGTATGTTGATATTACTCCTTTGAAGGGCCGAACCATTCGGAACTTGACGGCCCCTTTTACCAGTTTTGGTTTTTGATATATCACTCCTTTTTTTTTAATTGTGTATTGCCTCAATTCCACTACCGTGCAGATGAGTAATAAAGTGGCACGTCAACAAGAAATTGGTTTTCAACAATTTGCTACATCCTTTTGCGTATAGGCCGAACCATTCTCAACTTAGTCACCTTTTTTTGGCTTTTGGTTTGGTTTTAATTTTGTTGTAATTTGTTGTATTTAGTTAGTTTTGGTGTGTTGATATCACTCCTTTGAAGGGCCGAACCACTCTCAACTTGGTGGCCTCATTACCAGTTTTTGGCTCTGTTTATTTTGCTTTGTTTTTACACTTGGTTTATTTTGTGTGAATTGGATGTGAATACAATTTCTTTGCAACGTTGTTTAGATTTATTGTGATACACTAGTGTGTGCCTAGGCACGTACGTCAGTATACACGTTCTCATTGTCGGAACTTTGGCCGTCCAATGAGAGACAATGCCGACAATAGTAACAATGGTTATAACAATATTTTCGTACTTACGCGCCCTCCCACGCCAGCCCTGTTACGCCCCCAGGCTCCTAACCATAAAAGGTACGCAGTTTGTATTGCAGTGCACCCATTCGTCCAATTTCATAGCTGGAAGCCTTCCAGTTATCTCGGAATCGATGAATAATCACTCCATGGGATTTAACATGGGGATGAGTGGACTAGCTAGCTAGCTAGGTAGTAACACATTTTCAACGTTATTGAGGGGCAGATTTTGCATTGAAAGCAGCATAGCTGGCATTCAAACACGAGTTAATTTTTGTCAGGTGGGTAATTGCTCTCAATTTCAACACAATTTAAGCTTTTGTACCGCATTATTATTTTTCCCCAACTGAAATGTGTCCAACTATGCTTCAAGATATAAGACACTGACGCAATGGCATCGCGCTACAATGGTTTACAACCTCGACAATTAAATTGATGTGATGTTTGTTGCCTAACTTGGCGCGACACACTAGCGTGTGTCTAGATTTTATTGCTTCCCTTTAAAATTTATAAGTTTGGCTGGATGTCAGGAGACCGCAATGGGCCCTTCCCATTCAAGCTGCATATGCGACAAAGTTATATTATTATTATTATTATTATTATTATTATTATTATTATAGAAACCCTAGACCTCAAAAGTACAGACTGATAATGGGCCAGGGTTATAAAGGCATCCACCGAAATATAAAGTGATGTAGCATATCACGGTTTTGCTTCCCACTGAGGTAAGCACAACTTTTATAGCGATATGCTGCAGCCCCAAAATGAAATCCATAGCCTAAGGATTTAGTAAGCCTTTACTACGTATCCTTACCTGGGTAGTGAAGAGGACCATGTTCTTCACCAACTCTTCAGGGAAGATAGTAAATTTATTCGACATGATGGACTCAAGATCTTCCCTGGATAAGGCCTCGGCAAATACCTGAACAAAGAACAACACTTAAAATTACTAAAACGATAACTGTATGAAAAATTAATTGCAAAACCAAACCAGTAAAGTGTTTTACCTGCGTAAAGCGATTCAGGAAAGAGCGTGGTAAACCCTTTCGTGCCCCTCCTTGTTGAAGAGGATTTTGGCAAGCAAAAATGCGGGTACGCTTGGGTTTCACATGGAAAGTACGTCCTAATTCGGGAACAAAAACTTCACCTCGATGGTCCAAACATGCATTCAGACCTTCCAAAACAGACTGTGATGCCAAGTTCATCTAGTTATAAGAAGAAATAGTTAGAAAACCATTCAGCTTTGCTGTAAAACATGTTATAGACAGCAACACTGAGATAACACAGAATGAAGGTTGCAAAAATGGTATTACTGGTTCTACTGGTTAAGTTATAAAAACAAACACTTAGGAAAGTTTACCATTATGAATAATAAACTCAGTTTAACCTAGCATTTATTTGCAGTGATATTGAAATTAGTTATTATTTATTATTTGTGTAGAATACCTAATTAAACCCAAGAAAGATGTGTTAAAGGTGCCTCTTCACTGAAGGACAGCTTGCAGCATCCAGCGCTATCTACCATTATTTAGTTCTACGTAGCACTTGATTTCAACAAGCGAAAGAAAGCGCAAGGAAATTTCTTTTTACACAACAAACTAACCACATGCCTCTTTAATTATTGAATGCAAAGTTGGTGCGTCCACAAGCACCAGGGAGCAAGCGGTCAAGGTTAACAATATCCCTATCACTAGATGGTGATCATCTAGTGCTTTAAAATCTGTGTCTCATTACGGTCAATGTATATCAGCTCTAGCCATCGACAATTCGCTGGACAAAGCTGTTGTCTTGATTGTGGAAGTGTGCGGTAATTTTTTTCCGTAATGTTTTTCGAGTTTTGTTGGCATCATATCACTTCGCAGTACGAAAATTAACGTATAGAAAAAAGTGCCCGTAATGTCATTAGGCTTAACTTTACCGCTTGCTTCCAGGTAAAGAATTTGTGTGTTGCATCACCCGTTGAAAGTAAGGGCTTCCCAACATTTCTACAGTATTCCTCCCCATCGAGACTTTTCTACAGTAGTTCTCC
>JAHWFP010261227.1:19885-46451 GCA_023313725.1 Lithobius niger
TACAGTAGTTCTCCCCATCGAGACTTTTCTACAGTAGTTCTCCCCATTGGGACTAGCATGCACTGGTGTGCAATTTTGGTGAGTAATTTTTGTTTTATAAAATGAATAATACTGGTAAGATTGGAACATCTTATAATAATGTAATTTTTAAAAAACGGTTGACAGCAGTCCTAAGTCTGTCATTGGTGAGAACTTGGCGATGCTTAGTTAAAAAAAAAATTCACCATTAATCTTTATATTACGGTGCCGGCAGCTGCTCGCGCCTTCCCTGCAGTTGCTCCACGTCACCGGTTGGGAAACACTGGGCTAGACAGAAGTAGATAGCGGCAAATGGCTATAGATGCTGCAGCTTCTCATTTGGTGGCAATCACCCTTTAAGAGCACTCGAAGATCAGGGATGTTGAAGCTTCAGTTGAACACACATTGCGGTACTTTAACGGCATACTTACACATGGTAATAAATTTGTTGACGCTCAAACTCAAAGTCGAAAATACTCATCGGTATTTTGCGAATTTTCGATAGGCATTTTGTCCATACTGGTGTAAAATATGGTGCTCCTATCTTCTTCAGGCTTAAATAAACATGCTTCTTCAGTTATCTACATCGCTGTTGTGCTAGCTGATCAAGGAAAATTTGAAAAAACGCGGGGATCGTAGCACTCAATGTGTGTTAGACCGAGCTTGCTGTTGTTGCCGTTGTGCACCAGGCCGTGTTAGTTCGCTGTCGTGGCAGTGCCGCTTTCTAGTTAGGTGTTCACCAAGTTGCCGACTGATTATATATTCGATAGATGGGTTTGACGGTCCCTGCAGGTTCATAAGTGATCCATCTTCCGAAATTGTGTGCTGAATTACCAGTGATTTACACGTTAACCTTTAAACAAGTGCCGCATCCATTTTTTTCACTAACAGTCAATAAATGAAACACACAATTCCCATTCATGTGCCCAGCACTACTCATATTCCCAACATCTGGAACATCCCTTTCTGTATCGTTGACGTACATACACAGCCTTCCGAAAACAGCTTTTAGTAAGATTAGGGTGGAAACAAAATCCAAAATATTGAAGTTGGCCAAGCCAACACTCTGTAAATATCATGAAACACCACCATAAGCAGCTGAAAAATCAAGCAGTTATGTGAATATTCTGTATGGCGTGCTTTGCCGTTTAGTCGTCCCGGGTTCAAAGGGTTGTCTAGTACACTTCATTCTACTTCTTTAAGCTTCTCACTGTCAAAAATATACTCAGATCTGTAACCTTATGCCACCCTGTCTATTAACATACATTACCACAGTTAAGCTATGAAGAAAAATTGTTTTGTTCTGAACTCGGGCATTTTTTGCAATACCAAAATGTCACCCTGTGACCAATATTTCTTTTTATCTTTTTTACAGCATTTCCTTTTTGAAACTGTTATGCCACGAAAAAAAAGTATCTAGGTTCTTGGGCCAACCCAATTTCAAACGACCAGGCATCCAGGCCCTTATTGTATCTATGTCTCTGTTGAACTGTAAAATGAATAATTAAAGAGATTTTCTTAATGATTACCAAATAGCACGAGTAACAAGCAGTTGACAGGTAGAACTGGATTCGTAACAAATATTGGGGTCAAACATGTAAGTAGAGGGCAGTAATTAATTTTCTTTTAAGTTAAATTAAGCCTCTCGGTTTCAAGGAGCCACAGTCCAGGAACCTATCAACCATGCTACCGTCAATAGCCCATTGCCAGTGGTTAACCTGTTCAGGCCTGATGCCATAGTGGACTCCTAGCTGGCTGTTCACAAGGAACATGCACACTCTAGCTTCAATGGGGGCAAACTCGCTTCTTTTCAGGTCACTTCATCATAGCCACAATGATTCAAGGGCCTTTTTTTTAAGTTCGATAATCGCCTACTGAAGGCTAATTTATTGGTATAAATATATTAAATGGTTATTGATATTTGAATAATGCGTGGTAGCATATCGACCCCATGGTTTCTAAGAAAGTGAAAGATTAGCTGCTCCACCTAGTGGGATTTATTTGTGGTGTCTGCCCGATAACTTTAGAATATTTCAACTCATCAACTTGTTATTAGCATCCAAGGGCGTCGATTTTTCTAAAGTTGTGGGGGGGACATAGTAGTAGTGCCAACCAACTCCAGTGGGTGGGGGGGGGGGAGAAAATGAAAATGTACTGTTAAAATATGTGCTACTTTAGCACAAGCCCAGCGAATCCAGCTAGGGGGTCAGGGGGAGCGCTGCAAGCTCCCCTAGCGGGGTTCGGGGCAGAGCCCCGGAAGCTGAAGCATTTTACGCTATTTGAGAACCTATTTTAGGCTTTCCGAAACACGTTTTGGATGTTTTTCGTAAAAATTCTTTAGCAGGAGAGGTCGTGAAAACCTAATTGTTACCAAAATTCCGTTTTTATTATACATTTTATTTACAAATTAAATTGCCTGATGAATTATTTTTTTTTTAAATGTTATTAAATTAACGCTAGCTAACACTGAAAATTTAGGTTTGAAAAGTATAGTTGCTTACTTTTCAAATGGTGGAAGATTTAGCTGACGTTCCTGAATTAACCCTTTAAGGACGGGTGCGCCCAAATGCGCCCGCTATATAATCGTTGTTTACAGCTCTTCTACAGGTCAGATTGAAAACTTCCAGCCCATTACAGTGAAACTAAAAATGTGATATAAAGGCCAGATCATTAAGGGAAAAAATGACACAGGTTTCATTCCCTTACTTCAAGTGGGTGAGACGCTATGCATTTTTTTTCTACAAGTTCGTTACGAGACCTCAGCGCAAACGCAGTCCTTAAAGGGTTAACTGATAATTAACTGAATTAACTGAGAACTGAAAAATAGGAAAAGAGCTACTAGCAAATCAAACCGGAAACTTAAGTCTTCAATTTTGATTCTTTGCTCGGTTTTTATGGAGTTAATTGGTATAACCTTCAACTGACGAAAACTTGGAAGGAAAGCTTAACAAGTTTTGCCCTGTACAAATTTATCTGACGTTTCGGCTATAACCATAGGAAGAACAAACTAACCACCAGGCAACTTCAGTTGGCGTTTCGTTGACAAGCAAACAAAGTAATTTGAAATCGGACACTCCTTTATGTTTCGTTTAGCTCTGTGCTCTTCCAGTTTTGACTAATTTCGCACTAAATTACATTTTCACTACATCGGCGGAAGTGGAAAAAAGCCTCACAAGCACTACATACCGAGTAGGGTGACGCAAACACAGTCGGAAAGTAGTTCGAATTAACACATAGTAAATAAAGTTTAGATTTATAAAGCGACTAATAATGAAATTTATATGCTTCAATTGTTTGTGTGATGTTCATTTTTTTTACCACAAAATTGTGTTACTTTAAATTAAAATTTTTATAGAATTAAAAATACCTGTTTTGCTACAGCGGAGTGATATGCTTACATCCTCCATTTCCCGTTAATCCGTTTATCTTTGTGACTTGGCCTTGCAACTTAAATTCTTAACTTTATTACTCCCCTTTGGTTACGTTCCGTTTCGCCAAAAAAGAAGCAGATTAACAGCTTTTGCCTCAGGGGCCAGTCCCGTTTCGCCAAATATTGTTCACGAAAGTTTAGGCACACGAAACATTTAAAACATTTAAACACGAACATTTATAGCATGATAATGGTCAGACATTTATAGACAACCACCCGTTTTGCAGAATCCCATTTTACAAAATGATTTTTTCCAAATTCCTCGCTTGCGCTGCCATGCTTGCTGCGGCTAAACACATAACATCAGAAATCACAACTAATCAAAAATTACTAACAATAAGGCATGCCTCTTTTATGTTAAATTTTTGAAGAATATTTTGATTCTAAGAAACGGCAGTCTGCAAAATGGGAATTCCCGTTTTGAAAAGGTTAACCTTCATGTGTTGGCATTGACCTAGTGACGCCCAAACATTCTAAACAATTATATTTTAAAGCGCATGTTTTTCCGCCTTTATTGCCAGTTTTCACAACCCTAATAAATAAACTGGGCTTATACTACCACTGCTTGTCTCTGTTAAATGTTTGCCTTTTAAAGCCATAGAAATAAGGTATTAAATTTCGTGTACGGTACGTAAAATTTTGTCAAATTCGTTTTGGCGAAACGGGATTTGGCGAAACGGGAGTTCACCTCCCCTGTATTAGGAACTGATGACTCATAATATTTGATGACCTGATTCATGCAATTGGAGAAAACGAAAGTAAATTTTCTTGTTTCAAACTCGACGTGGAAAGCGTGATAAATAGATACTCATTTACAGCTTTGCAGCCTATTTCGTGGGGGGGGGGACGAACCCGTCAGTTTGAAAACGTGGGGGGGGAGGTTCGAGGGGGACCTCCCCCCCCTGGATCGACGCCTATGTTAGCATCATTCGAAAGCTCTCGAAAAAATAACAAAATAGTATAAGTTATCGAAACAACCAACACTGCACTGTCCAATACTGACCAGAAAATAAAAACAGTTGACCAGCACAATCACAACTGAAGCGCAATATCAGTGGCACACAGAATCACTAGAGGTCCATAAAATCACACCGATTAAATTGTTCAAACACAGGAATCAATGTTAAAAATAAGTATGCGACACGAGACATGTTTGAATTGGCACGCGTCCCGACAACAACGATGGCCAACGATCAGTGTAAGCGCAGCACCTGAGATGTCCAGATCCGGCTCTACTAAAGGCATGTTGGTGTGATGGAAACAGGACTTTCAGTTATATCAGCAATTTGGTTAAAAAAAATTTAATTAGGCACGGTATTCTGTGATAAAAATGGTTGACCAGCAAACAATGTTTACACCTGCACACGGTTTAAATTGAAAGATTTTTGCTGATGGCCTTACTTTAAAAAAAAAAACCAGCATTGATACGCAATTTTCACTCGGGGAAGACTCTTACTTCACCCCTTAGTTAGAGGAAGTTACAGTTTACTTTTCAGGGAGGGAAGGGAAAATGCAGACTTGGGCTTCTCATTTTATCACTGCACAGATATCAAGATTTCTCACAACCTTTCTATACCACTGTATACTACTTACAAAGCAACCAATCCCCCCTACACAACCCACCTCACAAGGCATTTCAACACATCCATGTTGAGACCCCTTACCCCACAGACCATAAACTCAGCCTCAACTAAGTCCGTTGCGGCTGAGACTCCAACCTCCTTCATACTCAGCCACTAACCCTCTCAAAATCATTTTTAGAAATGGCCCCAAAATCCATTGCTAAACAACAGCAAACAGCTGAACTGAGAGCTGATGCATCGAGTAAAGAGAAGCAAATCCAGAGTTTCAAGTTGCTTGCCTACACTGCAGCTAATGTTGATAATTTGTTAATAGATAATACCTGAATATCAAGCACCATGCCCCTGAACACCCCAAAAATCTAGCAAAGCACCCCTTTCCACTTAAGTCTTACAGCACCGTAATCCACAATATGTCTAGTTTGGAGTATGCTAACTGCCACGTTGGTGCCACATCTTCACAGAGCTAGGCCTAAATGGTTTGTTGCAGTGAAACACACAAAACATGAACCGGTTAGTCGAAGAAAGTTCTAGATCGAGTTGGACGGACAAATAATGAGGAAAAAATGGCTTGGATAGCTCAACAATGGTTGATAAACCAACGAAAAGCTACAAAGATCAGAGCTGAATAAAAAACCAACTACCATAGTTTTCTAGGACAACAATGATGGTAATGCCCCCATGGCAGTGGAATGCGTACTTGTCGTAAGCAGTGGCGCTGCAAGCAAGGATAGCAAGACATTTTTGCTGATACTAAATAAAAACTATTACTTAATTACACATTGGTGCGTGTCTTTCGTGCTGCCACATGAAACACATTTAGGATTCTTGGTGCTGAAAAATGTAACGATGAAATAAAGATTTAAAGTCTTAGGCCGGGAAAAAAAAATTGTTCGGTTCTCGGGCGCGGGCGGGTCCCCAAAAATCATGCGGGTCAATCGCTTTTTATTTCATTCGTCTTACGTCGTTACCCGTGGAGTGAGGCACTAACGAAATATTTATTCTTGCAAAAATTATTGGACACAATTATTTCAAACACACGCACGCAACAGATATTCATTAAAATGCACGGAAAAAAGCGGACAAATAGCTTTAATAGTTTCGGAGAACCGTTGTTGTTTTTTTAATTACGGGCGGTAATGAAAATCGAAAATCTCCGTGTTGACAAAAACGCGTCCGAAAGTCGGCGTTAGTTCGGCTAGAAATCGTTGCTCCCACCTGATAAGCAATAGTGTGAAGGTTTATAGGCTCCTTTTCCATTTTAGTTTTGCATCGTGACTGCTGATTTAATTTTTTAATGCTGTGAAACAGCATCTTTCTTGTGATTTGCAATGACGAACTAAAACACTTGTAAAGCGCTCACGTGAAATCCGAAGCGATCGGCGGCGTCCCTGTTGAAATCGCGCATCAGCCAATGACAGCACGCAAAATCGGTCACGTGGTGCCAACCAGCCAATAATGGAACGCGATTTTCAAATGCTTTGGAAGGTTAGCCTGAAACGGCCAGAAACGGCCTACTACAATTCGCCTGATTGGTCAATGCCAAATGGCCATCGAGAACATATGTTGAGAGGCCTAGATTCAGGGGAATTCCAGCTTTCCATCTAATACAAGATGGCAGCACCCAGTCAAATAATTCGACCGCTACCACTGATCAAAAATGACCAGTTTTCTGCTTTTTAACTTAGGAAAAAAGAATGAGAAAGGCATTTTTGCAGTTTTTAGTGAGTCTACACTCAACTAAAGTGCTTTTAATAAAATTGTAGATATTGGTAACTACGTTTTTTTTTTTTTTTTTTTTTTACAGAAATCGATGCACATCATGTCAGGAATTTCAGCGTTTCGCATTTCGATATTTTGGCGGAAAATTGCGTTTTTCGACCCATAGTTTACCTTCAAGGCTTCGACGTATATATACGTCGTTACAGTGTTTGGGATGATTTTTTTTTTTGGACATATATATACATTCATACTGCTTAAAAGGTTAAAGAAAAATGTGGAGCATTTTCATAGCATTTTGAAAATAAATAATAAAATAAAAAGCCGGGTGGCCTGGTCCTTTTTCGACCTTCGAAATGCCCGAGAACCAAACTTATTTTTTTTCCCGGCCTTACAAATATTTTTTTTTAATAGTACCTCATCAAAAACAACCCAGTAGCCATTCTTTAGAGCACTCAACAGTGGCCCATCTCGCCACGCAAACTGGCCTTTGGATCCACCTGAGACGGGGAAATCGGCACCAAAAAGATCAGACACATCCTGCAATAAAAGTGTTGTATGGTTAACTTTGGATGTTTTCACAACAAAATGAGAAAACATGTGCAAGTTTCATGGAGGCATACCGTTTGCTCAGATAGATTAATTCGAACTAAGTGATGGCCAACAACATTGGCAAGTGCAGACACCAAACTTGTTTTGCCGACACCGGGCGAACCTTCAAGCAAAATTGGTTTATCCAGTTGCATAGCTCTTAGAACACGTTGAGCGTTACTGCATGTCGTTGGAGCAGCGAACAACTGAAAGCCCGCAGTTGCAGCTGAAACATCTTCATCAAAAGCTACGACAAAGAAAGTTATTCAATGTTAAAGAACCAACTAAATTGAAGACATTTAGAGCTATAGTAATGACGGAATTAAATTACCTTTGTCCATGTAAAAAGGGTGTATGCCAAACTTGTAAGCATCAGAAATTATTTGTAGTTTTATACTTCCTGTAACATCAGCTAGTGTAAAGTCTTCTAGCTTGCCCAATGCCGTCGCCATTACATTTATCTGGTTAAGAAGGAATTCCATGCAATTGCTTCTTGATCTGCATATTTGAGACACATCTAAAGATCCTGTTGCACCTATAAAATAATCACACACGCTACGTAAAGATGCGCAGAAAGAATGCCAGCGAGAGACACTTACAGCAGATTAAAAAACATATTAAACTATGCGGATGGAGTCTAATATTATGTACAAAGTATTGCCCAATGTAAGAACTCTGTATTCTGAAACATATTAGCACTACCAGTATTTCCTAAACCAGCCTGATTAACTTGTTGACCAAGAGTGGAGGATACGTTCTCACTTCTCACGGTTCATACGGGTCAGCGGCTAAATTCTGCTTCTATTGCTTAAACAAAAATATACATTAGGCTCTACCTGTAAATTTTAGCATTTTTATTCTCAAATTCTTTTTCCCTTAAGACATTTAATTGATTTAGCCAATCACCAGCTCGCTAACCCTGAAGTGCGGGCCTGCACTTCCCTCCAATAATACAAAGCGTTTAACATGCGTCACAAGTCATCTTTTATTCCTCTTAATATTCAAGATAGGTACGCAGAGGGGAGGTAGGGTGGGTATAGGTAATGTATATTGTTGTTTGAACAATAGAAGCAGAGCTTAGCCGCCACCGCTGCGGCAATTCTTTCTTTCTATTGCAATGCAAATATTTGTTTCCTGTAAATTTTAGCATTCACAGTAGACTTCCTTAACTAGAAGGCGGTTGTGTTGCTCAACCTCGGACATGAACTCAAGACAGCTGTGCCACTTGTTCAAGGTCTTCTTGACAGGTTCAAGATGGTATTTGGGAATCGCAGTGAAGGTGTCATGAATATACCTAGTCCACAGACAAAGTTTGGAGCTAGATATATTAAACAATAAAAAGAACACGATGTACTCATTCAGAAATTGAAGCACAATGTCTGGCAGACACGAGGAACACGAGTACCTCATGTGGGTACCCTGGGTCTGCAGGTACACCTCGTCGTGGAAACCCAGAAAGATGTTCGCCAGGAGGGCCTTGAGGATGCACTTGTCCAGTTCAAATTCTCTGTTATTAACATCGCATCTACAGGTAGATAGGTCGAACTTCTCCTGAATGAGCTCGTGGCTAAGACTCGGGAACAAAGCATGAACATCGAAGGATGGTAAGTCGGTCACCTGGTTGGAGATGAAGCTGGTGAGAATCTTCGTGAATTGTACGGTGTTGGAGCAACGAGAAGTACCCCACAAATACTTCTTCAACCGAGGACCAAGAAACCAGTCAAGCTGCTGTGCAGGGCCTCCCTTGACGGAAGTGATGAACCTGAGTGTAGCCACCTCCTTGTGGATCGTAATTTGGGCAAACACCCGGGAAAGCTTTAAGTCTGTATCAGGCTGGACACAGGGTCCATGAATTCAGAGCTGAGGCCATCAGTGACAAGTTCGGCAATGCCCGTGGTGGGGCTTTGGTGGAACTGGTTACCGTGTTTATAGAGGACATGAGTGTATAGTCCTGGCTTCCGGAGTTCTTCCCTCACCTTGGAATCGTACTCATTTCTGTCCATGATGATGGTGGCGTTTGCTTTGTCCGCTCTCATGACAACTATCTTTTCATTGTCTCGCATAATCTTTAGAGCACCAACTTGTGCTGGGATCAAGTTGTCTTTCTGCTGTGTTCTGTCTGTCCCTCTGGACTGTGAGGTGGAGTAAGCGGACGACGGCCAGTGCTCATTGGAAGCACTCAATGAGCAACTAAGCAGATCCGATCCAGAGAAAGAACCTCCTTTTCAGCTTCTCTTAGAGTGTGGGAGGAGATGTTGATAACATCTAGAAGCACGAACATTAGTGGCAAATTCAAAGACTTCCCGTTTCTCCAACTATACTGGCGTTCAACCCTTGAAATGCCTGAAGACGGTGGGAGATCTTCCAACAAGATATGAAGCCCACCTAAAATTCGCACATTGGTTTAGTGACAATCAAGAGACATATTGGTAAATACGTACTTTTCCTTGTGATTGCAAGTGTTGACGTAGTGAAGTGCAGGTAGGTGTTGACTTGAACTGTCTTAGTGATATGCATCCCTTCAATCAAATGTTGTTCTACCGTCATAAATCCCAATCCAAAAGTGGTTTAAAGAACAATTCTTTGAATGTTTTTCAAGAACATATTTTAATTCATAGGTTGTTTTCCACACAACTGAGAACATGTTGATGCGAAACACAATTTTTTTAATTAGGCCAGAGGAAATCACCTACTCAATCCGAAAGTGCAAAGGTGCTGTGGTCGAAAAAAAAGTGGGCCGAATTTTTGAAATAAAATAATAATAATAATGAGTGAGAAGCGCTAATTTCTGTGGTGGTCCCACAGATTTTTTTGGACCTGTGTGGGGGCGGGCGGCAAGACTTTATTTAGGGTCTCGGGAAGAGGGGAGTCATGCCAGCCATAAATAATGACCGGTCCTTTAGCATGGATGTGCCCATCTTCAAGCAACAGAGCTGCCAACTTGCTCTGCCTAGCAGCTGTTGCTAACGTATGCTGTCGGCACCCTTGTCATACCAGGCTTCAAGGGTTTGATAGGCTCAAGCTTGGCTTGGCAGAAAAATAAAAGTGCTCGCTACTGCCTCAATTACAACTCTAATGTTAATTCATCAGCACTTTCATGTGACTTCTTTAGGCTTTACAGTGGGTCATACTTGGTAATCAAGTAATGCTTTGTTGTGATAGATTGGCATTATTGCCGGTTGGCTGTTAGTACCACCATTTTAAAGCTTGAAGTCAAAAAAAATGCTGACAAAATTACCGCTAGGATTATGTCTTGGTGACTGATTAGTGAATAATTTATTTCTTCAAATTACGGTACTGTTGCCAACTATAAAGCCGAAATCGGAAGAAGTTTTTTTAAACCATATTTGAAAAAATTGACCTAAGAATATTACACCAAGGATAGATATCTGCAAAATCATTATGATCCAATAACGACACACAGTACTTTAACTACAGATACATTATTTCATTGGACTATTTTTGTACTGATAATAAAAATTTGTTGAATGAAGCAAATTAAAAACTTATCATCCACTCTCAGAACAATGCCGTATCTCACTTTACCTGATCCAAGGGAATCCAGGAAAACGAGGCAAGCACCATGAACGTACGCTGTTTCTACTTGAAGCTTAGCCTCTTTGCATTTAGAAGAATGGTTTTCCTGCGTACATCGATTGATAAAGTCTACCCATGATAAGATATCACGGATGCTTACAGTACACCTGCAAGGTAAAACTAGTTAGTAAAAAAGTATAAATCATTTAGTTGGAAAGTTTGAAACCATTTAACTTACTTCTTTCCTAGTGTGTCTTGCTTCAGGAAATCCAAGAACGCCAGCATAGCACGGCTTAGCTGATGTTTTCCCTCTTCCACATTGTGAAGAAAACAATGGGGCTCAAGATTGTGTTCAATGATGTGGCAAAGGTCAATGTGATCACAACTGGCGACACACCACACCTCCGTGAAACGATTACGAAGTGCTGGGGACAGCTGCCCATATAACATTCATTAATACACGAACAAATCTGCAGTACAAGAGGTAAAAGTTTCTTAAACTATTACCTCTTTTTTTCCGTAATCCCCACCAGGATTCATGGTTGCCAGGAAGTGAAAGCCATCCTCAGCAACCACTTGCAGTTCTTGATCCTGTTCGCTGCCTCCTTTTTCCGCAAGCAAAAGGGTTTTTTCAGGTTCCAAAACACTATTTAAGCGTTCAAGAACGGAGTCGTCTGCTAGGGATATTTCATCAGCAAGGAAAATGCAGCCCTAGAAAATACACAACCTGTAGAAATTGGGTATTTCTCCCATCCACCAAAAATGTTTAGAATTTGCAGCCTGTTTTATACGGTTACATTCTGAAAACAGTAGGTTTCACGCATTATTCATTTCATATTATTTGTATATCATTTGTAGAATGTTCTTCTAACTTTAATATTCTGAACACCGACAGGTTCACGTTTACTTATTGCAATTGTCCTTCTAACCCAGACAAAGCTGAAAGATTTGGTTTTTATTATTGAAAATAGTGACGGAACCTTTGCATGTATCCACAAAGTCAGTGGTTCTTTGTAAATTATTCCTTACGTTTTCATACTTACCACCGACTGGTGAAAAATTGAACCAAAAACTTCGTTCATTTATCCATACAGAATAAACACTATGTAGTACCTGATTCATTGCCGTAACCAGTGGGCCATCTACCCACTCAAACAGTCGCTGTTCATCTGCTTCTGTGTCCATGTGGCGCACTGGACGAAGCCCCCCTAAGAAGTCAGCACTTTCAGAATGCATGTGGCAGTTGACCATATAAAGCTTCTTCTGAGCCAGATTTGCAAATATCTGACACACTGATGTCTTGCCACAGCTACAACAAGCATAGGAGACAATTACTACCAAAAATAAAAGGATAATTTCTTCAAGGATGTTATTATTTTCTTGAATTCTCTTACCCAGTTTCCCCAACCAAGAGAACTGGCTCACTGAACTGCAATGCTTTAGAAACAAGTACAGCTAATCTACGCAGATTGTACGTCCACACAATGTGTTTAAATCCTCCAACGTTACTCGTTACAAACTGCTCGAGACAATGCCTTGTTACATGCGATGTGTCTTTATTCAGTGTAAACAACTTGTCAGGATGAACCTTTCTTTTGAGCAGTTTTTCTAAGACTTGCTGGATAACCAAATCTTCATCAGGTCGACGACTTCGACCAGCTAATAAGAGGTAACCTAAGGATACAACAAAAATTATTTGATTTCCTAACATTATTATTACAGTTTAAGGAATAATAGCTTCAACACTTTTAATACTAATATGAAAAGATAGAAGTAAAGAGGAGGTAAAATTGAAGAATATTAAGTCTGTCCTTTAATACTGGCAAAAATGCTGCCACAGGGTGTTTACGTTTTTGCTGCAACAAAATAAAATCTTGCAAACATGGTACTTATTCATTGCATTTTTTGTTTGTTTTTGCAGCATAGTAATGTAATTTTGCGCTTAAAACATACTCCCTGCATGTCGCGAGGAAAAGTGAAAACAGATGACAAATTGAAGTGAGTTAGTTTCCGATTGTTGACTAAAGCCGCCGTCACTCTATGAAGCAACTTTAATTTTGTACAAAAAAATTGTGAAAATCGTGAGTCTAGCACAAAAGCTAGACTTACTTTAAATGCAATATCTAATAAATGGCTTGGTGCATTACCAGGACATGTGACATACATGCTATGTACACAAATTGACTTTCATTATGTTAAAGCCGGTCTCCTTGACATGTTCGGACGTAGAAAGAATGACCTACAATGCAAATGACCTAAAAAAGACAAACTCTCTAGCTAAACAACTATTAAATGGTACAGGCAGGCAAGCCAACATACCTTCTTCAGCTAAGTGTTGATCCCAATCATACAGTTTGGTGGGTGGTTCAGGAGACAAACGATATCGTTCGCCCCAACGGAATAGGTCTCGCAACGTAATAAAACCTTGCTTTCCAGAAAACACGTTACTGCCTCGACGACGCAGCTAGAAGATTAAAGAATTAAACGTCAAGCAAACATAACAACTCGAGCTACATATATAACATAAAATTATAAACAATGCACACTATACTAAAAACAAAAAATAAAGGAGAGTAAAATTTACTACGGAAGAGCTTGGACAATTCTTTACCTGTAATTCCAGCATAACAGCTACTAGTTTCTGACAGTAGGACTCAGGAACATCACATCTTTGATGCAAAATGCTTTCCAATTCTTTGGAAGGAAGTTCGTTAAAGTGGACTTCGATAAATCTGTTGCGAAAGGCTCGAGATAGCATCTGAAGAGGAAGAAGAATGATTATAAACAACGTACCGAGATTAACAGTTGTTACCATAAACACAATTGAACTAAACATTGTTTGATGCTGGCCGAGTTGTTACCCTGCAGTTATAAACTGCCAAATAATTTACTGTTTCAGGAATAATAAATAATTATTGGTATTGATTTTATCCAAGTAGAGCAATGTATAAAAAAAAAAGTTCCAATAAGTTCAACCACCTACTTCCCCCCTCCCCCATTTTGTTGTGTTTTGCACTAAGCAACTGATTTTAGCGGATCTAAATATAAAGTCAACAATCAACTACCAACCTGTTATTATATACGTAGGTGAGAAGAATTATTATAATTAAGGCTCTGCCAATATTGGTATCGGCTGTTTGGTCAAATATAGGTTTTTGCGATATCTTCGCCAAAAATTGTCTGTTTTTTATGTTCCAATACACCATTTTAACTGGTTTTTTTTAGAGCTTTCCAACGGTGCTAATTTCAGAGTGACAGCTACAGTGCTTCTCAAATTATTTACCAAAAACAGGTTCCAAAAAAACGCACTTTACTGCAAGATGCTTGCTCATAGAGCTTTGAGATTCGAAATTTTTCAACAAATTTTGTTTCTGAATATGGAAGATACATTAACTTTACTGAAAGTAATGCATTGAAGTATCGGCAGTGGTATCGGTGATGTGGCATCGGACCAGTCAAAGTTGGTATCGGCCGAGCCTTAATTATAATGCTAGTAGAGACGAGCCGAATTTGCTTTAGCAGAGTTAGGACTGAGTAGACTTCGAGTACTTAGTGAATAGAAGTTTTTTAGTTCTCTTGAATTGTTAGGAATGTATGTAAGCTGCTGCTTGACTGAATTTCTGGGTCTATGTTTATACAGGGTTTCCAGTTTTTACGATATAACGACTGTTTGAATTACTGCTTTAATCCATGCCACTAGAAAGCTATCTTCTAGGCAATCATTTACATGTATTTGCGTGCAAAAATTGGCGAAGTTATTGTATTCAGAATGGAAATGAATTTTCGAGTTTTTGAGTGTGGATATAACAGGCGAGCTAAGAGAGGAGTACAAACTGCATACTACGCTTAGTTCGAATTTTTCGAGTATCGTATTATCTATAGATACGCACCTTTCTACCCCCATACAGTCCTGGAGGGTTCTGAGTAGCAAAGAGCATGAACTGCGGATCGGCTTTAACTACTTCCTGTGTTTCAGCAATAAACAATTCTCGATTGTCGTCCAACACCTAAAGAAATATAAAACATACAACAGTTACAAAGTTAACATCATTATGCGAACTTGACGTACTGCACCATAAAATGTAGAGTTGAATATTATTAACATCCAGTAACTCTCGATATACCAAACCAGATAAATAATTTTTCCCTAAGTAAATTCGTAAATATTTAATTGACACCTTCGATTAAGTGATTGGCATGATGTGATATAAGATTTGCAGTCATCGAACATGTTTTAGCACACTGTGGAAGATTAGGCTCTACCAAAAACTGGAAGCAGTACCAGGTTCATAGACGAAGTGCATTGTAGATCATTCGCGTATAGCTTCTGGATGTGTGCATGACAAGCGCGGTTGAAACAAGCACGTACGAACTGAAAATGTCTGTTCTGACCTTTCTAATATGCTTGCTTTAGTAGGAGCAGCTTATTAAATTTATCTAAAATTAAATTACTACTCGAGACAAATGTCAAAATTTCAGACGACGTCGTCACCAGAAATGAAACAAAAATTTAGTGGTTCGATGAATGGCCACCAACAAAAAAAAATACAGCGACTTGCTCTTCATTAAAGCATAAAATAAAATTGCCTACAATTTTGAAAATGCTGACAATTAAGTCAAATCATTGACACCTTCCAATTAAGTGGTGGAAATCCATCTATACAATGAACCTCTTTATAAAGACGAGTTTTCTAAAGACAGAACACTTTTTCCGTATTGTAAATCCACCCAAAACCAAAAATTGTTGGCCTTTGAAAGTAGTGATATCATTCAACCAGGGAAAGGCAGCCATGGTTAAGCCTATTAGCCAAGTTAATTGCACCTACTAATAGTTAGAAAGTTAAATGAAACCTAGAAAATTGCTACTAGCGGTAGCAATCTTGTAGTTTTCATTTAACGTCATAAGTATAATCCAGCGCGATTAACTTGGCTAATACGATGAACCTTGGCGGCCTTTCCCTGGTTGAATGTTATCACTACTTTCAAAGGCCGACCCTTTTTGGATACTTGGCGGCTTCTCTTATACCATCTTTGGTTTTGGGTGGATATCACAACTTTCATAGGTCTTGAATACAAAGAATCCCACGGTCTAATCGTCACCTCTTCCTTTTTTGTGTGGAGGCATTATATGTCTATAAATTTTCTCATAAATAATTTTCACATTTGCCAATGCCCAATTAGCCGTTACATCAGCCAAATTGACACGGTTTGGTTTATTGTATGCACATGTTTACATGGTTAAGTTTGTTCAATCCCATTTTTTAGCGCACTGGCTAACAAATGCTGATTTTCGTTCGCTTCGTTCACTCAATCAGCGTATCCCCCTTCAGTTGTCCCTCTCTAGGTTAATTTTAATCACGCAATGAAGCTGGAATTGCTCACACAATCACAATTTATCTCTTCTACTTAGCCGATCGTCTACTTGGTAGCATCACACTAGCATATGTCTAGCGTAACCATTAAACTCGGCACATTACTAAGACTACTTTTTTCCTACTTGACTCGACGCTGCATTCACAATCTGCATTATGTTTTTCAAATTTTCCTGGCAAAGGTAGATTCTCAGTCTCTTTTCTGTTGCAACTTCCGTAGTTTAGTTACCATGATGTATACACATACCTTAGCAATCACTTAATATGAAACTCACTGATCGCATATTCACTTTTGAAATATCACAAAATATAATACTCACTGAACGGAATCCAGCCAGCAACTAAGGTTAGTATTTTTACCACGTCGTTGAAACAAACAGTTCAATAATTGTAAGAATAGTTATTTTGTTAAAACTCGAGTGAACTGTGTACTGAAATGGTGGGCACATAACACTTAAGCATGTTATAATAGACTGTTGCATAACAATACAAAATAGTTGCAACAATAATTTTGTATTTACGCGCCACTTCAGGGCCACGTGCTTCTAGCTGCAACCCCCATTTTAAAAAAAGACACTCCCCGTACTACTCTTTACATGTGTGCCAAAATGTAAATATGTAAACTTTTCCTATGAGCTGTAGACGTGACTATATACCCTATGAGAATTAACATGGGAGCCCTGACCTTAGCTAGTAGTAGCTAGCCAGTTAACACAAATCAACGTTATTGAGACCTCGTTTTCTCCACAAAGGACACCTTCCCAAACTTTAATATTGTGGCATGCTTCGTTACTGGACCCAACACACCAGATTCCAACAATTTCCAAAGATTTCTACCGCATGGGGAATTTACACCAGTATGCTGAAATCAAGTATAAGCCCGTTACAGTTAAAAGATACAGTCTGCTAGTGAGCCGCCATCTGTAGTTAGGCAGATAGGTGAAAAAATCGTGCCTTTTGTCATAAAAGCATGAAAATTGGCAGAAAACCTCCTTGTAATCTATTAATAAAACTTAGGGATGGGGCCACCGGAAATGGGGTACAGGGTAGCTGTGATGCCATTTTTCAAAATGGTGGACTAAAATTACAGCAGCCACACCAAAAAGAGACGTAAAAGTTAGGCACATAGCATATCACCCTTAATTTCACTTCTAATGGCTCACACATTTCAAAGGACCAATCTGATGATTTATTACATACATATTATATTTTATGCAAGAGCGATTTCGAATAAATTACTTCTGTAACTAATAAGCAATGCTGAACACTGGTTTCTACTTCACAGTCATAGTTTCAATGACACAAAGCTGTGCATTTTAAGGCTGCCCTTAAGCATTTGCATCTTGACATCATACATCCCTTTTTGAATCCAGTGTGTAGTAGTTCATGCAATGACCTTCCTGCTTCTCGCATTGTTGTCCAACCCCAGTCACCAGGCGAATGGAGGTTTTATACTGCAATCAGTGTCTTTTCCCTATATCTCAATTAGCTCAAATGGCTTTATTCTCTTTAAATGCTTTCCCCATACATATCCTCCTTGGTACACTTCCATTCTTGCGTGTTCCACTAAGGCGGCCTTAGTTGGTGGAGTAGCATCAATACTGCGTCTATTCTTCACAAAACAAGCGTTCGACATGCCTGATCAATATCTTCCTGAATGCTGGTCCTGTCATACAGCAATATGGTGTATCATTACAAGTTGGACATGTACTCATCTAAATCCGAAGGTTCTGCAGAAAGTTCAAGGAACATCGAATACTTTCTACCTGTTCCAACATGAACATTTCCCCCTTGTTGCAAATAATGAAGTAGCATCACATCCTGCATATGCGTGGAATATCGGTAAATCTCAAGATTTTTCATCACCAAGTGATACAGCAATTTTATACACCGGAATGTTACGATACTTTTGGCCTGTACCGAATGCAACCTGTACATTGTCTAGCTTAGGCACTGATGCATTGGCCAGTACAAGTACATCTGTATCAACTGTACACACTGTAACATTTTAATGTTTCTTTGCACGGTATCAGCTGTGTGGAGCAATCTGGGGTATCTGCTTCCTCGTGGTCATAAGGAGCCATATTGTTACTATCCATTGCCGGGCAGGGAAAAATATCTTTCCCCAAAGTGCTTACTACCTGATTTCGAAACATGACAAGACAAGTGAATGCTTTGCGTGAAAACTAAATAACAAAGTTTTACTTTCGTCAACACGGAGAAACTGTGCCCACTGTGTCGTTGAAGGTCTTAAATGTAGTTTGCTTCAGTTTATTAATATTACATACATCATCCAGAATAACTGCAACAGTCTGTGGTGTTTCAGGGTGAATACCAAGACAAAGCAGAACAACAGCTAGGTCGGATTTCTTTTCAGTTCGTAATCTGTTGCATTGTGATATGGAAGGAAGTGATAATGGATTTTTATGCTTGAAAACGTTTCTAGATCACCATCACGTGTCTGGCAAGCTATATACAGTCTGGAAAAAAAACTGCAGTCTTTTTGCAAAGACGAGACTCCTAGTTTTGTTTTTGATGCCTTGGGAAGGAATGGTTGAAATGGATGGAATTCATTCTCGGTATTAAAGGCTTTTCTTCATTACAGCAGTCATTCTTTCACAAATTATTTGTACTGTCTGTTTCCTTCATCTACAGCATTGAGCAATGAAGCCACAACAGTTGAGTCAACAACATGATGTGTGTTCATTGATGAGTCCTTTGCTTCAACATCAAGGAATGGGCTGCCCATTTTTTTCAGTCACACTTGTTAGTGATTTCATCTGCATTGCAAAGGCTGACTTTACGCTTATTGAGTTTTTATGATGGTGTGTGTCAAGGTCCCTATCTACCCTTCGCTTTGCCAACTAGAATTGAATTCGATAATTAATCTGGCAGTTTCAGGTCCAGCCACCATCCATTTTACGTGGGCTTCTGGGTTCTGGGTCAATCTAACTGCTCTTCCATCCCTTTTAACAACAGCACTATTCTGCCGGCGTTCCTGATAAATAGCCATTGATGAGAATACTCACCCGCTCGTACGTACTACGAAATAACCATTTTCGAATGCTGCTGCTGTATCTTGGTGTTTTCTCAAGACTGACCAAGTCTCGGATATGCACTGGAGTCCATCTTGCGTAGTTGGTATGGTTAAACACTAAGAAACATGGGGTTAGTTTTGTCAAACTCTCTATGTAAAGATTGTAATTTCCTTCCCATAGTGACCTAACGTACATTAGAAGGATGAGTTCCAACGTATCAGTGATATACCAGTAATTGAAACAGAGGAGAGTCCCTGCATCTTTTAGTGCACCAGCTGTCATACTCTTCCACGTTTTTACCAGAGCCAATAAGTTATATGTAGTTATTGTAAGCCTTCTTCACCAGGGTGCACAAACAGCTAGCAGCTAGATATGATGGGCATGTCTTGTTCTGGTTACGTGGGATGCAATAGTTTTAAGAATGATTCGCAGTTCTTGCAGACATAACTTCAGCCTTGACTAAAGCTTGAACCTGTCTGGCCCTTCAAGAATCAGCGCTACCAATGAAAAAAGGGTCTGTGGGAGGGCTTTGACTTGACTATATTCTTTGACGTTATACACTCGTCTTTGGTTCTATTTGAAACATATCCCTCCTGATTAATTTGGCCATTACAATAGCTTCATCATCACGATCCTCTTCACACAAGCCTTTCATAGCATGTCCTGTAACCAAATCAAGTGCTAAAAGCACATCACGACCTTGTTTGGTTGCTTTCAAGTACTCAAAATTTGCCAGTATTCCTGTTTTAAAGATTGTACTATGAACGTGGTGCTGAATACCTAGCTGTTCAAGGCGATCTGAACACAGTTTTGAGAGATCTGTTTGTTTAAAGACTGGAGTAACTGCCTCCTCAAGACTGGAGTAACTTCTTGCCTCCTCAAGGTTCGACAGTAGTTCTGCAAGGACAAAATCATGATTTATGGTGATGGTACAGCTACCTAAATCAGCCGATATGTTGTATAAAGCAGCCAAACAACGTGCGTGGTACTTCTTGTCCTACGCAACCAGATCCTCTGTACTTAGTTTTGCAAGTAGTCTCTCGTCTTGAAGCTCCATCGCACATTTACAAACACGGGCATCAAAATGGAAGGTTGAAGCGTCATGAAGTCTCTCTGAAGTTGATTGACTGACGAAAAGACACATCTCTTTCCTGCAAACTTCATGAGTATTGCTTAAGCGAGTGTACTCTTTGAGGTACTTTCCTCACCAACTTGTTCCTCACCAACTAGCTTTCTTCTTAGCTCGTTTAATTGAACTTAATGCAACATGACTTGTGACACTTTGCTCCATGTTCCCGCAGTCTCACAAACACCATCTCCGTCATCGAGCCATGTTATATCTATATTCATGAGCGTAGCTCTTAATTCGTGGAAATGAATTATGTTATCAACCAAAGTATTACGTCCTCACCCAGGACTAACATCTGTATGGCAGGAAAGTGCAGGGCACTTCAGGGATTCATCAGTTTCTTTTCGACACAGCGCACATATTATCTAACTTATTGTCAAGTCAGACTCACAGTCTACTGAGCATTTTTCAGTGGCTTAACTAAGTTATGTATTTTTTTATCACCCATTGTAAGTTCTATACTTTAACTTTAGCCCAGAAAGCAAGGAAATAAATAGTGAGAAGCCCTATAAAAAAATTATATTTGTTACACTATAATTAAGATTTTACTATTATTTTATAATTTTTTTGCACTGCTTTTCCATAAAACAGTTCCCAAGGGTGGAATTTTTGAAATTTTTGGTGGCCCCACCTCTAAATCTGTAATTTAGAATATACAGTGACACCGTACCAAGTTTCATGCTTTTATGACAAAAGGCACGATTCTTCCCTTTTACTGCACGTATCTACCTAACTACTGGCAACAATTTCACTCTCACAATTAAGCACCAACAACAATAACTCATCTACTTGGTGGCAGATAAATGGCTACTCAGTACTAAAAACTGTTTTTATAACAAATTAATTTTAGATAAATTTAATCAGCTGCTCCTACTAAAGCAAGCCTTTTTGAACGGTCAGAACGGAAATTTTCAGTTCGTACGTGCATGTTTCAACCGCGCTTGTCATGCACACATCCGGACGCTATACGCGAATGATCTACAATGCACTTGGTCTGTGAACCTGGTACTGCTTCCAGTTTTTGGTAGAGCCAAATCTTCCACAGTGTGCTAAAACATGTTTGATGACTGCCCATCTTATTTCACATCATGCCACAACCACCATACTCTACCCAGAAAAGCAATTAATTTACTACTCGAGACAAATGTCATAATGTCAGACCACGTGGTCACCAGAAATGAAACAAAAATGTAGTGTTTCGATGAACGGTCACCCACAAAAAAAAAAAAACACTGCATTAAAGCATAAAATGAAATTACCTACAGTTTTGAAAAATGCTGACAATTAAGTTAAGTTTTTTTTTTAATTTTTTTGATACTTGGCATAAGAAATTTTGAACTTGGTTTATTGAAAGTTCACTACATGGAAATTTTCTGTACCAAGAACGCTACAACGAACCACTGTTTGGTGCACTACCTTGTTTGTTATAACTAGATGTACTGTAACATCACCTGCGTGATGTAATAATCAGAACCACATGTCCGTAAAGAAACAAATAAGAAAACTGTGTACAAAGCTACTACAAATGTTGATTGGTCTTTCAATGAAAAGACTCAGTTCAAGTGCTAAACCTCTTAAGATTTCTGATTTGATGCAGCGTTATCAACTTGCTTACCCGATTTAGGGCTTCCAAGACTTCCGATGGTGCAAGATTAAGTTCATCAAGGATAATCCAGTGGCCTTCTTTCATTGCTTTTACCAAAACACCTATGTAAACAGAAAATATGCAATAACAACACACGTGACGCAGATCCAACTGTAAGGACCGTGTTTTTTTTTTTACCTGGCTTAAAAACTAATTTCCCAAGTTGGTCAGCAGCATACGATCCTATATATTCCTGCAAATCTGTGTGTTCATGATTGTTAATACGCACACATTTGTTGCCAGATAGTGCTGCAACATACTGAATCATACTCGTTTTACCCACTGAAGTTTCCCCTTGCAGCAATACTGGGTGATGCCTAGATACAAAATCAAATGATTAATCATAGGAAATCTTTTATTCACTGTTAATTTATTGATTCAACATTTGTCGTACTTGAAGTACTATCAAAAATTCTTACCCCAGTGAGACGATTCTTGCTAAATTTTTCAGATTGAGCTTAACAGAAGGAGTTAGTATGTATTTCTCAGTGGGCTTTGGTTCCTTACTACCCCGAGAAACCCAATAGCCTTCCACTTCAATAAAACGGCCTTTCGACGGGCATGGAATGGGCTGCTTGAGAATAGCAGGGGCAGTATTCTTTGGTAAGATTTGACTTCTGATCATTTGTTCCACGGCTGGATGAGATGTCCGATCCAATTGGGTCAGAAAAGCCAGACAGAAGGCCTACAATATAACATACAAACTATCAACTAAAGTTTAATAACTCTAGCAATTAATAACACTATGCCTACAATTAAGTGATCTATCAACATGTATTAAAAAAAAATGTTTCCACAGAAATTACACACAATTGTGTCAAAAATATTCTGGTCACTTATTTTGGCTTTTAAGGCTTTTACTAATGCTCACCTCTCGAATACAACGGATGGGCCAAACAACAAGACAACAAATCTATCATTTCTTACTTGCAAGAATTATCACCCAAAAAATTATTACTATTTTTTTTCTTTAAAAGAACATATTTTTAACAAACATTCAAACAGCTTTAGTGCTATTCTTTTCCAGACACAATGAATTGTCCATTATAAAGAACATTCTTCTCTGTCCCTTAAGCTTCTTTGTAAATGGTGTCAACTGCATCATGTACGGCACAGCTACACAAGGAGACAAACTTAATAATCCCAACAACAAAATTGATTTTTGTGAAGGTTTACTGCGAAATAAAGACAGCTAGCCGAGGGGTTACGTCTAGGCCTCTTAAAAAGGATACAACAATGAGGCATGTCCCTAATCAATCACACGGGAGTTTAACAAAAGAAATCTGTTCCAGAATATGTCCTGGAAGGAAGGGTCAATTATTCTTACGTTCATTTGTTCATCATGACAGAAAGTCTTCAGAAAAAAACGATACAAATTCTACTTGAAATTAAATGGAAAAAACCTACCTCATACAGAGAGCGAGGAACACAACCACATGCATTGGAAGCCGCACAACTGAGTGCTCGACAAAGTGTTCGCAGGCTAAAGTTAAAAGAATTTTACTTGTTTGATAATGGCATATAATTTACACTTAGCAGCACAGCTACGCTAGTCCTCTAAATATGTAGTGACTGACCTGTAGTGAGGTTTGTGGCCAGTTCCATCTACAAGGCCTTGAACGGCTTTCTTGCGCACCGACAAATACAGTCGTGTAATCCCATCCACTTGAGCCATTGTGATGGATAGACCTTGTAGGTAATCATGAACCAGTGTCTGCAGATCGCTCTCTTCTTCCAATTCATCCACAAAGAATTCAGTGAATCTAAAAATTCACACTTTGTTAAGTACATGATCTAAAACAACAGTAAAAACTTTAAAAAGCAACAACGTTGTTATCAAACCTGTTACGAATTCCAGCTGGCAAATCCTTTTTTCCAACATCAGTTGCAGGATTCATACATGCGAACAATCGGAAGTCTGGATGACGTGGGACAGGCTCTAAATCTCTACATTATGTCATAGTAAGACTAAAATAATTAGTTTACAAGTTTTAATATGAGCACAATTTTCCTACAAAGTTTCACATCAGTCATCTATCCTACAAAATTGCGAATCGTACCCTTTATCAAGCAGCATTACAGACGAGGTTGTACTTTCCAACAATCCACTCAAGCATTCCAGGGTTTCAGGGGCAGCCAAGTTAATTTCATCTAGGAGCAACCACTGGCCAGATCGCACTGCTTTTACTAGGCTTCCCTGGTAGGGAAAAAAAATGACAATGACGAACCGCCAAAAAAAAAACCATGAACACAGCAAAAATACGTAGCAAAATAAAACTACAACTCACTTCCATGAAAGTGAAAGCCAAAGTATTTTGGGCATCTTTGAGCTGGGACTGAATTTTGGTTATTTTCTCACTCATAGCTTTCCATTCTTCCCACAACTCTGCATCCTTTTCTTTGCCTAAAACATTAATTGAATATAAAGATCAACCATCTTGCTCCTTAGTCTCGTGCATGTGCGCCAGCCATTGAAAAAGGTGTAAAGTTGGAGTCCGACTTCCAGACCTTAGTTTAATATGCCATCAGAACCGACAATATACATCTCATGAAACCTAACCAGAGCAAAATGGAGAGCGCAATGGGAAAACTGTCAAAATCCATACATTTGGATTTTCAACTAATAATAATGGAACAACAGGGCCAAAATGAGTGGCATCGCATCGCAATATGCACCACAAATATAATCTTGAGATGCAGAACTAAATAATGCATTACAGTTTAGCAACACAACTGTCTTAAAAGAGACATCATATCGACGTAGTCACGTTGGTTGACATGATCCCTTCTTCCCCTACAAACAGACCACATTTCGCACATGCTTCTGGGAAACCATTGGTTCTGCCATCCCCCTCGGTATTTAGTTTGCGGCCCTTTTGTTTCAGACATGGGTCAAAATACCTTACGTACATCAGATACCACGCCCAAGCAGCCATTGGCATAGCAAAGTGAAAGTGAAACAAAAATGGCTATTGGTTCCTCATTTAAAATAGAGTAAACTTTAAAAAAATATTTTTTCAGTAAAATTAATCATTCTTTAAAAATTACTAATCATTTTTTCGTGACTGCTACGCAAATTTGTATCTTGTATCATATTTCTGCTATGCAATTTTTCAGAGACAATCCGAGCCCTGGTATTAACATCCTTGAAGAGTAAACCTACAATGTACCGTGTGTGAACATTGCAAAACAATATGGCAAACATTCTGTTGTTCCTCATACAACAATTGAACTGAGTTTACTCAACAGCCCACTAATGTATGACTTAGAAGTAACTATCTTTTCGTTTCGAAAATTATTTTCAGCTCACGGCTTACAATTTTGCAACATTTCATCCTAGTTACCTTTTTTTAAAATGAGATTAGCCACAAACTGTTGACACAAGTACACTGCCAACAAGAATAACGCACTTTTAACAAATTCACAGAAAAAGCTAATAAAAGTTTTTAGGTTTCTCGACAAGTGATCATAAATATCCCAGAACTGTAAAACAAAGCAATTGCCAAGACTGAACACACAAGTGATTTTTATGTCAATGGTATACATGGAAATGAACTGAAGCAGTGAATGAAGTGAGTGGCATAATCCCAAAACTGGCAATTGAATTAAACGATGCCGTTGATTTTTGCAAACCAAACACAGCCGTCAGGGAGACAAATGAACTTGGCAACATGAACAACGACGGCTGAAAAGTACTTATGGTTGGTATCATAGAGTGCAACAAAATCAAACCGCAGCAGCCGTCTCATGAAGCAAACACATGGCCAATGAATCCACACAATGGCCCTCCTGAGTGGTCTTCACGCTTCACCTTCACTCTTTGCGAAGTCATGTATTGTGGCAGTGAAAAACATGGGAAATGTTCAACTGTCCCAAAAAAAGTGTACCTGGCAAGGCCGCTAAAAATGAATTAAGTGATTCTCGGAAATAGTACAAAAAAAATTATGCGTGCGAGCAACATTTTATTTTTATTTTTCATTTGCAATTTTTCAGATGCGAGTGATGGCGTTTTTTTTAACAACACAAAAACTAGTCCATCCCATTACTTTTGTTGTAGTACGAGTGTAGGCTACAATAGCTGGATTTGTCAAAATATTGGTATGTCCACAGAAGGACAGCCAGCAATGGGAAAGTCTAAATTAAGCTTAAAAATGTTGCAATTAATACCAATTGAACTATGTAAAGTAACACTTCGGCAAAAAAAATATCTTTTCACACTTACCACATTCAAACGGTTTCTTTCCACAGGTTAGAATCGCATGCACCATTACATCAGACTTGTGCAAAAAAACCTTTCCACAAGCACCACAATCAAAAGTTTTCTTTCCACTGTCTACAAGTACACGGGCTGTTAAAATAAACTGTGCCACCAAAGCCTTTCTGCATTCAACACATTCAAATAGTTTGTTCCAGCTGTGTACAAATGTGTGCATCTTTAAATAATGCTTGTGAGCAAAAGTCTGTCCACACTCGACACATTTAAATGGCTTCTAACCACTGCGTATAA
>JAHWFP010261227.1:46461-109280 GCA_023313725.1 Lithobius niger
CTGTCCACACTCGACACATTTAAATGGCTTCTAACCACTGCGTATAATTGCCTGCAGCAATAAACCACTCGTCAAATGCCTTTCCACATTTAAACGATTCCTTTCCGCGGCACATAACGATAAATATACTTGACTGACAAATGAGTCAGATAGTGCTGCCTCATGTTTTGGTTCTAATTAATTAATGATTCTCGAATTATTGTGTAGTAAGCCAACAATAACCCATCATTTTTAGCAAATAAATTCAGACTGATTAGGCCACTACAAGTTAATAATGTGGTTCTCTGGAATGTCCGCATGGTTTTTTATCTTAGCATGTGTTCTGTTTTTTTTTAAGCCTGGGTAAAAAAGAATTCCGATCGCGCATCAACATTTTAATCTTTGTCTTCGTGGAGCCGCTGACCACGCCAGCTTGAGCTCCATTCACACGATCACCATTTGTGTCGATGCTCCAGGTCTGCTTTAAATTTTCTCGAGACGAGAATTGAAACACAGTATTTGTTTTATATCAAGTAAACGAATCCGCTATGTTGTTGAAGATTTTTCAGGATATCATTAATGGACGTAACTGTTGTGGAGATGGGTTTCATATACTGCACTATATGCTAGTGTCACCAACATTAAAGTTGCAAAGACTGAGAATCTCGAATGCCTGTCATTGCCCTTAAACACGACGGTTTCGGCTGCTGCAGAACTGGGAAAATGGTTTCTCTTTAGAATACCTTCTACTTGTGCACAGTGGACAGAAATCATTGAATGTGTTTAATGTGGAAAAGCGTTTACGTATAAGTCTAATTTTATGAAGCATATATTTAGAAAGAAACCGATTGAATGTGGCGAGTGTGGAAAGGGTTTTGTGAACAAGTTTTTTTTAAATCTTTTCCTGAGTGGCATTATTGCTTATTTATAACGTTTTAAATGGTATGAAACAATAAATTTCTTTCTTTTTCCTTCATTTCAGGAATGGTTTTCGGCTATTTGTAATCACCATACGGAAATGCTACAAAATACTAATGCTACCTACACATAAAGTTTAAAATTGACCAAGTTTTCGCAAGTTAAAGCATTAGACATATCTTAGCCCCCATAGGTAACAGAAATGCCAACATGAGGGATAAGCTCCCAACGTACAGGAGTTGGTAGTCAAAAGAAAGTTGAAGCTCCTATATACGGCAAGTATCACTTTTCTTTCACGATGGTGGACAGATAAGCCATGGCCTTTGCCTTCTAAGCACTCGCACATGAAGCTGCTGCAAGAAGTTGCTCACCAGCAATTTTGCATCCAACAAATCCCAAGTTTGGCCGCCAATTAACCAAATGATCTCTGTACCGCTGACCCTCAATAGGGGATTTTTAACTCTTGTGGTTTAAGAGAAAACTGTCCTCATATGCAGCAAACACATTTCACAGTCTCCGAAGTTGAGAATGCTATGTTCCTAGTCCGGCCCGAACGCAGTAACGTCAGCTAATTCCCTAGCATTCCTATTTCTCATCTTAAATGGGGGCTAAAACCTGCCTTTTATATACGGACATGACACCCAATGAGATGTCGCATCTGATCACCAACGGGAGGAGAAAGTTGGTAATCGCTATTCTCATTCGGGTATCAATACTGTTACAGTAAAACCTCTTTAATACGAACTTTAAGGGGACTGATAAAAATGTTCTTATTATCCGTAGTTCTTATTAAACGGACAAGATAAATTAGACTGCAGCTTTAAAATAATGTAGCCTAATGGTATATACTGCATACATAAGGAGTGTATTTGGACTAATCTTTTTTAAATTTGGTCTACTGTATACTACTTAGTGTATTTGAACTAATTTTTTAATTTGGTACAATAATTTTTTTTTATTTGGTCTACTGTATTATAGGCTAGTTTCTTAAGCCTATAAAATTACATTAAACTCAGGGTAGGCATACACACAAAGGAAAAATAGGCTAATGTAATTTTCACAATAATAATCCTACAGGCCTAGGCTATTCATCAATTGGTGGCATGAAATAGTCAGAAATCTTTTTCTGGGTTAAGCTTTGAACACCAGTTGTAAGCAAGTAATCTTGGATACGATTGATTTGTTCCAGCAGATTAACTGGTAGTCCTGCCTTTGACTGGAGATAATCGCGCACTGAATCAAGATGATCAAGAGTTTCTGTAACACTTATTTTGGGTGGGGGTGTTGCTGAATCGTCATGTTCATCTTCGCGTTGCTCGTCACCGTTTTCTTCAATGCTTGACACAATTTGATCGTCTGATAACATTTCATCGGTTGCAACACCATTATCAACAGAGAGAAAATCGTCGTAGCTCACTTCTTTAGGTATGTCTGTTCTTACGGCCAGCATTTCCCATAGTGGACGAAAGTTGTCATCATCAGTTTCAGCTTGTTGTTCCTCGTTTGCCTCTCCGTCACCATCTTCGGTGACAAACCCAGCATGCTTAAAACAATTTGCGATTGTTTTAGACTTTACTTGACTCCATGCCCCAAAGATCATCTGCACTGCATCACGTAAGTCAATGACGGTCTCTTTTTGGTTATCAAGATTTAGAAGGTAACGCTGTACTAGTCGCTTGCGATAGTACATTTTTAAGTTCTGGATTACACCTTGGTCCATAGGTTGAAGCCTGGCTGTTGTATTTGGAGGTAGAAAACAAACAGTTACTGCTTCCAGATTTTCCACAACAATATGGCTAGAGCAATTATCAACAAAAAGAACAACTTTTCGTTTCTCTGCTTTCATCCTACGATCAAATTTTTTAATCCAAGTTTCGTAAATTCGTGTCACCATCCATGCCTTGGTAGAATTTTCGTAGTCCACATGCATGGACTGCATGTTTTTGAAGCACCTAGGTTTCTTGGACTTGCCGATAACCAACAATTTGCATTTATCAGAGCCATCCATGTTAGCACAAACCAATACAGTGATCCGAACCTTGGAACGTTTGCCTCCATGGCAGTCGTCATCTTTAAATGCTAAGGTTTTATTTGGTAACAATTGATAAAATAAACCAGTCTCGTCGGCATTATACACATCACAAGGTTTGTATTCTTTCAACAGTTCTTTCAGGGTTTCATTCTTCCAGAGTTCTACGTCGTGTACGTTCACAGCGGCCGCCTCACCAGTCACACTACGAAATGAAATATTGTGACGTGCCTTAAAACGTTCAAACCACCCATTTGACACTTGAAAGTTCTCGTGTTTAAACAAAAATGCAAACGATTCAGCTTTTGCTTTCAAAATGACACCACTGACCGGCAAATTCTTAGCCCTGGCTTGTCTCAACCAACGAACGAGAGCCTCTTCAACATCTGGATAGGTTGCCGTACGAAAACGCTTTGTACTTCTGCTTGGGTTTTTTTCGTCATCATTTTTCCGTAGTGAATTCTTTTTCTTCAGAATTGTTGACAGTGTATTCCTTGGAATGTTAAAGGCTTTTGCTACATCACACTTCCGTTGACCCTTTTCAACAGCGTCTAATATTGCCAACTTTGTTTTTAACGAGAGAGACTGCCTCTTAATCTTAGTAGCCGCCATGTTGGATCAAGGAAGACAAAGAGACAGGATGGACGGGAAGAGTGTCAGAAACGTGCCCACTGCAATGCGAACGCTTTTGGTGGAATATCCTATCTAGCTTTCGTCCTCGGTAGCCAATCGGCATGCGCCAATCAGGCTGGGCTGTTTCAAACCAACTTTCCAAAGCAGTTGAAGCTCGCGTTCCTTCATTGGCCAATTGGCACCACGTGATCGATTTGGCCTGCCCTCATTGGCTGACGCGCGATGTCAACATAGCCGCCATGGCGTGCTCCAGAATTCCCGTGAGCGCTTGCGTAGGCCGAGGGGCATGGCTTGTGTTTAGTTTATCGTTGAAAATTACGAGGAAGAAGACGTTTCACAGCATTAAAAAATTGAAACGGCAGCTAAGATGCAAACCTAAAACGAAAAAGGGGCCTCTACACCTTCACACCATTGTTTATCAGGTGGGGACAACGCTTACTACCTAACTAACGACGACTTTCGGACGCGTTTTCTGAACATGAAGATTTTCATTTTTACTTCGTTACCGCCCGTAAATAAAAAAAAAAAAAAAAATGGCTCTCCAAATCTATTAGAGCTATTTGTCTGATATTTTTCGTACACCTTAATGGATATCTGTTGCGTGCAGCTGTAAGTTTAAAATTATCCTGTGCAATATTTTTCCCAAGAACAAATATTCGTTAGTGCCTCACTCAACGATCAAAGAAAAAAAAAAAAATACGCTTCGTGGGAGCGGCGATTTTTTTTTTTAATTCACTGCGTAAAAGGATGACGGTCGATGTTTTGCGTGGAACAAAACGAAATTCAGAGGGAAAATTCGTAAAATAGGCTGGAATTATATAAAATTTGTTCGTTTTATCCGTAAATTCGTATTAACCGAGTTCGTTTTATCCGTATATATTTAGCATTGACTGAATAGCTGACCAACCAAAACCTTGAAAAAAGTTCGTATTAAGCGGGAATTCGTATTATCCGAGTTCGTATTAAAGAGGTTATACTGTAATGGCAAAAGCCAGGCAAATCGTTTACCCTTTCAACTTTTGACTCGACTCAAACGACTGTGCAACAAACATTACCTTTACGAAACTTCTTCAGTGCATTGGTTGTGGGATGGGCCAACAATGGGAAAAAATCTTTCCAACGCTGTTGTTGATAGCACGTCTGAAACAAACATACACAACATCTGATGCTACCTGAAGTTAGAAATATCTTTGCATAAAATGATCATAGCACTTACTAATACATGACCCAGAAATTGAGCATTTCTCGTACGAGAAAACGATCTACAAAAGAGATTCTCAAAATCATCTCGAAGCGGTGATACAATGTGCTTCAGTTCCACTGGTTTGTAGCTGAAATAAAAAAAAAATTGTTGAAGTGCTGGCAAAACAGAAAATACTTCGAGCTGTGAAGTTGACATACCCGCCTAACAAATCCATGCTGTCACTTTGCTGGTTCATATTTACCACTATGAGTTTATGACCTGCAAAGAATAAGGCATAAACATTAATGTATAAAGTGTGAAAATACATTCATATGCATCCAAAATATTCTCTTCTGAGCTGATATTTGAAATTTTGCAGCAAGATTGTTTTGGTAAACAACGAGTTCGAAGGCGAAATTCTTACATCAAAAATTTTAAGTATTATTAAATTTCTCGTATTTTCCTAATTTCAAGAACTATGTAGCGGTAAGGGAATCCCTTCTGGTTGTCTGGTAGCCTCAGGCACCAGGCTACACGACCAACGGCATCCATTAAACCCTCAGCACGCAGATCATTTTGCTGCAACTTAATTTCTCAAGAGAAGAGAATGTAAACAAAGGAAAACCAAAATGATAAAGAGAGACACGACAATGATGAAAGGGGAGGATAAGACAAGATATGGAAATGGAAGGACGCAGAGAGGGACGGGAGAAGGGATGGGAATGGAAAAATTGGGAGGCATGCAAGATAATAGAAAACAGGGAGAGAAGAACAAGAGTATACTATATAAATTAGTTAATGTCTTTGTACAGCGTGGCTTAACTTACAGCAGTGAGTTTTTATTTACAAGTTGTTAGTGCTAACTGGGTCTCGAAGGGATGTTTCCGGCTGCCAAATACAGAATTACTGCCAACACACTTAAACCAGACTGAATATTTAAAGTTATTGCAACATGTCCCTTATGGTTCCTTGACTGGGAGAACAGTCTAGGTTTGGCTTCATTTGAACAAATTGTTTAGTTACATTAAAGCCATCTCCTTAGAAAATTCATGGTAGCACTCTTTGATGGTTGCACGATTGTTTGTCGTTAGTTGTTGGTTCCCAATCGGGGATTTCAGAAGACAACTCACGCTCAAATTCAAAAAGAAACAAATCCTACTGAATTTGCGAATTTTCGACAGGCTGCTTGTTTAAAGATGGTAAAAATAGTCCGCCTATCTTCTTCAGGCCACAAGAAGCTTATTTACAATGTCCGACGTGCATCGATCGTTGTGGTGGCCTGAAGAAGATAGGCTGACTATTTTTACCATCTTTAGTTAAACATGCCTGTCGAAAATTCGCAAATTCGGTAGGATTTGTTTCTTTTTAATTTGAGCGCGAGTTGTCTTCTGAAATTTTTCGAACATTCAAAGTAGTGTGGTTTGCTTTTTCCAATCGGGGATATCTATAAAGGTACTACACTGAGAGATACGCAATTATGCATGTGAACTTTGATTCACTAACTCGTCATTATCATTTTTCATTATCGACTCAGTCAAGTAGTTGACAACATGCAAGTATTTCCTCGAATCCCTGAATGACGACAACGAAGTTGATGCATATTTCAATTAAAACGCATGTTAAGTTACTAACCAGTGTGCTCAGCTAGATACTGAACTGTGGATGTTTTTCCAGTTCCAGTTTCTCCCACCAAAAGCACGAGTTCACGATTTTGAACAGCTACAGCGACTTGCTCCATCAGCGCAACAGCAGGTCGTGTAAATGAAAATGGAGCGCTAGCACGTCTAAGGGAAGAAAGGTTATTAAATGACTGAAAATTGACATCAGACTTTCTTCTTTTACACCTCATACTTACGTAACAAGCACAGAATCACTCTCTTTGCGTTCCAATCTTGCGCGACCAACAATTAATGCATCGCTTCTAAGTTCGATGTTGGGTTTGTATTTATTACAATAGAATTCCGCCTGTAATGGATGTTTAATTTTACACTGTTAGCAAAAAAGCAATGAGAGTTAATGCTTCGTTAACTAGGAACAGCAACAAAATTTAACAGTATAATTTCACTTATGAGCAACTGATTTTAAAACTTTAATATATTCTTTCTGTGTGGCCCCCCCCCCCCCACAGCTTTTCAATGGTTAAACCCCAAGTTGCTAGTTCTTACCATTCAGATATATTCAAATATAAAACGAAAAGAGAGTCAATTTAATTCAATTTTTAAAACTTGTGAGCTTGTATGGTGACGTAAACTATACCAAAATGTTCTAAGATATGTTCCTTGATAAATACAAGGATCATTGAGAATAGACCGTCTTTTACAGCTTCGCACAATAATTGTTTCAAACACGCTCGACTCAGTGGAAACACATACATGGCCACAGAGTAATCACATAGTGTCGGCCCCAGTTCTGACTCAGTAAAATCTTACTCAGCTGATCCCTTCACACGAACGCCGACTTATAAAAAGAAAAAGTTTTTATTAATTTACCTTTGTTTTTAGCAAGTTAAACTTTGTTGCTATAGCAACTGCAACAGGCATCCGATTTGCTGGCTTTGCAATGTTTTGACAGAAACAATCAAAAGCATCCTGAAATGCAGTGGCAGGAGGGGAACATAGTTCAAAATATTGGGCAACACGATGACACCACTTTAAAAGGTCGCTGTAAAAAAAAGAAGCAAATGGAAAAACAGTTAGCAGATGCAAACAAAAGTAATCATTTATTGATGATATCACAACTAATTTGCTTTTGTAACATAACTACATTCTGGCATAAACTGATTCGGGATACATTGGTTAAGCAATGACATTCTCACGTCAACTCATGCAATACAAAACTGTCCACGAAACATTAAATTACTGGCGAATTTTCTGTGACCTTTTACTGTCACCTTCTTCAGGCCTAGAGCTCAGAGTACTGCACAAACAATTGCCCTGACAAATGGAAAACGATAAAAATTTCTGAAATGTGTGATCGCTTTCAGTGCAGTTGTTTTTGCAATACTCTCAGCTCTAGGCCTGAGGAAGGAAACAGCAAAAGTCACCAAAAATTCGACGGTGATTTGCTATTATTTGGACAGTTTAGTATTGCGGTAGTTGAGGTAAGAAAAACCACATTCTATGAATAAGTATCATTGTTTAGAACACAGGAAGAAGCACTTAGTTTTACAAGGTAAGATAGATTGCCTATTATCGATGCGACAAATAAAATTCCCAATGGGTGTTTCGACACCTTCAGTGTCAGGACGTACTCGATGTTCATTTAACAAAAATACATAACATTCAACAAGTCTCTACAGCCCTGCAACACGGTTGCCCTTGAAGCAAATCTCTTACCGAGTAGATATCAGTCTTCCATCATGCGAACTGAACTGTCCCATCTTTTCTTCTTCACTATTGCTCTCATCATTAACAAACGAGTGTCTTCCTGATGAAAGCAAGTAATAAGACTCTAGCATGCGACTAACAATTGGCTGCAATGAGGACCACTGTGTCACAATAACCTGAACAAAATGAAAGAGAAACTAGGATGAGTTAAGACACTTGACAACTATTGCTTACCTCCCAATGCTGGTGGAAAATCATCAAAGGTAGAAAGGAAAGAAAAAAAGAGGCCTCCGTAAACAAGGCTCAGTGCTCACATAAGACTTTTTTTCATAACCATACCTATCAACCTTCACCAATGTCGGTCGCCACTCACCAAATGGCGAGGAAAATTCAGCAGGAAATTCAGCGAGGAAAATGGTGACTGATTAACAAACCCCGATGCTTAAATTGTCATATCTCGGGAACCATCTTAGCTAGAAACAAGAGGTTTGCGGCATTGCAGAATTACAAGGGCTCTCCAACCAAATGTGCAATACTGTTGCTAGTCACTTTAGCTGAGTGGAGAGTTACACTAATGCAAATAAAAGCATTAAGTAGCAGCACAACTGCTAAAATTGTTTCTACGTGGCGAGAAGGTAATGGGCAATGGCAAGTGCATTTTATTGTCTACTGGCCAAATGGCGAGTGCCACACAATTCACATTCGTGAAAGTTGATGCCTATGAAAATGCAAAATAGAGTCCACCCTTGACGTGATTCGAGCCCACAATGTGCTTAGCCAACACGAAAATCCCTGCTGTAATTCAATATCTCCGCTACAGCAAGCACAAACTGTTTCGACTATAGCACAGGAGATTCTCTGAGACTCCTGTCGGGACTGCCTGGTCTATTACCAAAAACAGTCAATACGAGTATCAAGGGAGGGTAATACGACTAAAAAGTTCCAATGAACTCGAACGGGCATGTTGAACAGCCTTTTTTCCAGGTGTAAAGGATTTTAGACCCAAGATCGTTGGAATGTTGCAAGGAAATTTCACACAGATTTTTCAAAAAAATCACACATTTTTTGCATGCTGAATGCAAATCCCAGGGAGTTTTTAGGTGCGTACACGAAACTACTTCTTCCAGAGCAAAATATACTGGTATTTGGGACATTTTCACAGAAAGAGCAATGATCATGCTAGTCGACACCCAAAGCAATTGTGAGGAATGGCAGCAGTGTCTGTGGTGGACATGAGACCTGGTGGCGACGGAGCTAATATTGCTGAACTTTGATAAATTTTGGGCATTTGAGCAATAAATAAGTGATTTAAGGGAAATATTTTAATGATAGTAAGAAAAAAAAATGCTTGCATAAATTGAAAGTACTTGCCTTTTCCAGTTCCGAATGGGATAATGGTTCAACCATCACTTTTGTCCACAATCTGTCAAGCAGGCCGGTCTGACCTATGTGTTGTTTGCTGACACCAGCGCCACTAGACACCATCCTAAAAGTGGTAAAAATGAAACGAAACATTAACAACTGTTACTGTTCATGAGAAGCAGAATGACTACCTAGTTCTACATTAGTTTACTACACTTAATTTACATACAACAAAATTCATCTTTCTTAACAATGTCCATTACAGTAAAAGATCACCACACGTATATTGACAAGTTGGTTACGGCAGACGGATACATAAAACCAATCTTTCTTAATATTGTATCGGTGACCACTTCAACAAGATAGTGATCAGTTCAGTTAGATGGTTCGGTATGATGGTTTGACTGACCGGTTTTGTTATTGGGTCAGAGAAGAAAGAGCTACTCAGTACACCTTAATAAATTAAATACTAAAGCTCAGCATTTCACAAGAGCTGGGCATAAAAAAATATGAAAATGCAAGAGCATATGATAGTTGATAAATTTGCAGCAATAACACATTACATAAGTGCATTTAATGTGCGAAAAATCCACTAAATTCAAATTACAAGGTAAAGTATAATATGCCTTTGCACAATCTACACAGGTTAACACTAGATCATAAACCTACCGCTGAGTAGCAAATAGTTGAAAATCCGGATGTGCAGAGATGGTGGTTCCCTGGCTAGGCAGGAAAAGAGAGCGCGATTCCAAAAGTGGAACCAAAAGTGAAATGACGTCCATTGGGGCATAATCTATGTCCTCTAACAAGATCCAGGAGCCCAGCTTCACAGCCTAAAAAAAGTGTAGTCATGACGGTATTTAAATGCAACAAACAAACAGCATGAAAAGTTATTAGACACTCCATTTTACTTGAGTCAACGTTCCAGGCTTCCACTCAAACTGGCCAGGTATTTCCGTACAACAGTATGTTCCCAGTAGAAGCTACAAAAACAACAAAACATAAATTTGCAACATGAAAAATCAGATTACCACAAGCAGACGTCTTAATTTATCACTTTCTATTTTATTGTCTTCATAAAATGTGTCAACCTTTACAAAACATGCCAACTGCAATATCAGAGGACATCTTTTTAACCAGGGGAAAAAAAACTCATGAAAGTCTCTTGACCCTTGGATAAAAGGACTCGATATAACCAATGAAGTCGAGATGTCTTTTTAATTCAGTAAACAGATGTGAATTTTACATTCAAATTTTACCAACCAAAAACCATCCTTTTTGTACCCATCCAAATCGTGATGCCTTCAATCCTACCCTCAAACCGATTATAACAAAAATTTGTCATTGTTGAGTGTCGTATTCAGATGTACATTGATGACAACTACACTGTTAATGACTAGCGCTTATTTTTACTTTTATTTTCGATGACTAGCCTACATAACTCAACCAAAAAAATGTAAACAACGTCATCGGATCCGACCAACAACATCTATATATTTATATGTTTCATTTAAGGCAAAAGTTTGAGGATGGGATGGATACAAAAAGGCAGTTATTAAACAATGAAACTTCAAAATTTGTGTGGTAGTAATGAAAACAGGCGAGCATGTTAATCTTTTCCAAGTGAAAAGTTGAAATTAGCACATTGTTGCCTCGACTAACAATTTGCGTGTGTGCTGTACCAATTAAATTACAACAGGGGCTGGCTTTCACACTAGACTTTACCGGGGCTGCGCCAAACCCTCGGCGGAAAAGCCACGTTAACATTATCCCGTTGAACAAACATGGGAGGGTTTGGGCAAGAGAGGGAAGGGGAGGACGTAAGGGGGGGGGGGGAGAAGAGGGGGAGGGGAAAAGAAAACAGTTTAAAACCTTGAAAGTGTCAGCAGGACCTTTCCAACAACAAGCTTTTTAGCTTTCACCTTGTATTCTGTTTCATTATTATTATTAACAGGGCTCGTACACCAGAGACGAAACCATTTTCAAGGCCTTTTCAAGGCTTTTATAGCCAACTCCAAGCCAATTTCAAGGCTGTTTTGCACACCAAATTGTTTAAAATGACCTTAAAATAAATTCAATCTTTTTGCTAGCCTATACTCCATAATTGAAAAAAACGTCCATTTAAAAGTTATTTATTTTGCCCCTATAGCGGGACAAGTTGCCTTTCCAATATTGCACTTATACTGTATGTGAATAAGAACGAAGGCACGTCGTGTCGCTAACAGAAGATAAGCATTAGGCTGACGAACTATTTTTTTTATTTATTTATGAATTTGGGCATAAATTGACCGTATTTCATCAAACATAGTACGCTAACAAAATTCAAGGCCATTTCAAGGCTCTTACAAAAAAAAATGCCAATTTTTGGTTTCGAAATTTAAGGCCTTTCAAGGAATTCAAGGCCGTGTACGAACCCTGAATTAATGATTACTTCGATAATTTCACCAAGTCAATAACGCTCAATCTCACAACACGGAAATTAGTCAATTTCACAAATTTTCGACAGTTCAACTACAGGTGGATAGAAAAACTTCTCCCAACAGTCTTCTACACTCTACAGGCTAAGTTTCAGGTGCTTTGAGTTTACATCGGACTTGCTGCTGTCGTCAACAATGCGTGGCTTTTGTGTTCTCAGATGTTGGTCAGGTCATCGCCTCCATCTCCAGCGAGGCTGGCAAGGATTTCTGCTCTCACTAGGTACTGGATTCCAGGTGTAGAGGATGCCTGGATGTTCATCAGCTCATAATTATCCTTCTTGTGCACCTGAATTATGAGCTGATGAACATCCAGGCCCCTTCAACCCCCGGAATCCAGTACCAGTGAGAACGGACCTCCACGCCAGCCTCACTGGAGGGTGGAGACGACGACCTGACCAACATCGGAGGTCACGAAAACCGCGCATCGCAGACGACAGCAGCAAGTCGGATGTAATGTCAAAGCACCAAATTATTTGAAACTTAAACTGAAGAAGACAGTTGGGAGAGGTTTTTCCATCCACCTCCAGTTGAACTGTCGAAACTTTGCGAAATTATCAATTTTTTTAACTCTCTCAGTATCATGTGTTTGGAAATTTTTAAAGGATTACTTCATAGATGCCCGCTAAAACAAATTAAGCCAAAAGAAAAAGGCACACGCAAGTAACGTCTAATTACATGTGGGGCTAAACACCTAGCACATGAGAAAAAACTAATCCCAATAAAAAACTTTACCCCCCCCCCCATTTCACCAGTGATTCAGTGTAGCCCTAAAGAAAGGTCTGCCAAACCAATAATTAATGTTAGCATTGCACATAATGTTTCAAAAAAAATACTGCAGACATACATTTTAACTATAAAATTTTTTAATGCTTTAAAGCGAAAAGGCTATTTATTGTTTACCTTGCTGTCGGTCTGATCACTCAGCTGCACTTTAATCAAATGAGGAAAATTTTGCCGGCCAGTCAGACGAGCTAAATGTTCCACCAACATGGTCTTCCCACAACCTACAGGACCCTGAAGAAGAACGGCTGTCCGTGCAGCCACTGCCAGCGCCACACTGCGTAAATTATTTTCCAGCGAAGGTACGCTGACGAGCGTCCCAAAACCACTCTGAAAATAAATAAAATATCAACTAGGACTACAACCAGTGACAAATCAGGATTTTGACCCAATACATGCTTGGGAAAAATTAATGGTCCAAAGGAGATCAAGAACTCCAAGAACAAGATATATACCAAAGACAGCTGTCAAAGGTCTGAGAAATAAAATTCTATTTTTTTTTGTATACATACACAAAAACCTAAAAAAGTCTTCATTCTCCTAGTGAAAACTTGAATTCAGAAAATCGGCAAACGGCATTTACAGTGGAAATTTTCAGACATTGTAGAAAGTCAAAGAAATTGCTACGAAAAATCATTGAAAGTTCGACGAAAATAACACAAATTCCACCCTCGAAACCACTTCACTGGTGAAAGTATAGTGAAGTGCTTTCGAGGGTGCAATTTGTGTTATTTTCGTCGAAATTTATTCGACTTTCTACAAAACTTGAATTTTCAGTGAATATTTAGTCTTGTAGAAAACAGTCCTGTAAAAGTCGATCACCTTCTTCAAAAGTAAAGGGGATGCACTAAAATGTTGTATGAATATATCGCTGGTTGGAGCACAGCTGAAATTCAAAAATCAAGTGTATGTGCTCCAACCAACGATCAAGTGACATTTTAGTGCTTCCCCTTTGCTTCTGAAAAAGGTGAACGACTTTTACAGCACTGTGTTTTTATATAAGACTGTCAACAAACCTCAGATAAAATTCAGGAAAAAAATTATCGCACACTTTCACAATCAAGACAACAGCTTTGGCCAGCAAATTTTCGATAGCTTGAGCTGCTATCTTCTTCGGGCCTCAAGGATATACTCAGACTTTCTAGGCTACATTTTCCTCTCCAGTTCGACGAACTATAGCATTAGAATATGGCCCTATAAGACTGTAAATATTCACTGAAAATTCAAGTTAACACTCAGTGAGTGAAGACTTTTTGTGGTGTTTCTGCATTATTTTTATAATGACTCATAAGAGCCACAGTAAACACTGATTGCCGGTATTTTAAACATAGACTTATCCTTACATAAAACGAGAATATTATCGACAAAGGGGACAGAAGTAAAATTAGAGGTTAAAGTTCAAACCCCACAACAAAATGAGGCCAATAAACAAGATCAATGCAATTAATAGATATCAAACTACACAAAACAGGGATTCGAACCTGAGAGGTGAACTGCAGTGGGTTAGCCTACCTGTTCAGTTATTTCATGGCGTGCGAATGAATCTCTACTCACCTCCATACTTTGCGCACAAGTGGTAAGCGGAATACCACTTATATGGATGAACGAAGTGTCTTGATCCATTTTTTGTTTTCGGTCAACCATTTTAGAATATCACACAAGTTTTCAACGGCAACTGTAAAAATAAATAAATAAATAACTGGGAACATGCAGCAAAACTGTCTAACAAGAAATGGAGGAATGAGAAAAGGAAATTGGATAATAATAAATCGAATTTGCTTTCAGTTGTGAACAAACAATAATCAAACCAAGATTAGGACGCAATCAAACTTAAAAGAATAAGTGCTCTGCAGCAGCCGGTGATTTCTGGCTCCCGGTCTGGTTATATGAGGTTACCATTAGCCCGTTTCCAAGGTCGGTATGGATTTTTTTCGATGCTTGAGCCATCTTTACCCCCAAGTTGGTTCGAGGAAAGTGGGTCCACTTTCTACTGGGATTGCGCATCGATTTCAGGTACTAATGCAGGTACTTTTGTTCGGCTTAGCAGTGGTGTCCTCCTCCTGCAGTGTTCCTTGTTTTGTCTTGGTTTTAGTGGCATTATTTGGCGTATTTATTTCTTGCCCGGTTGTCTGTGCCCGTTGTGTTTTGTGTGTATTCTTGAGTGTGTATCGATTTGGTCGTTGTATTGTTTCTTTGTGGTTATTTGGTTGATTCGTGTTTGTACTGAATACCGAAAAATTGGGTGGACTCAGCATTTCTACTTTGGTTCAGCTTCATGACTTATACTCACAGTTCAATCACGCAAAACCAAAAGTCAAAGATTTTCACAGGTTTTCACCTCGAAACTTGCGAATTTTCGCCAACCTTTACTGTCATCTCCAAAACAACGACACAATATCACCAACGTAGAACACAGTTCAACAATTACATTTTCGGAGAACTCCAATCTCCTTCTTCAGAATAACGCCAAAACGCACGAAAAAGGATGTGCGCCAGCGTTCAAATTTGGATTCGACTAAAGACGCTGTGAAGTAAGCAAACTTTTTCGTGGTTTTGGCGTTATTCCGAAGATGGAGATTGGAGTTCTCCGAAAACTTAATTGTTGAACTGTGTTCTACGTTGGTGGTATTGTGTCGTTGTTTTGGAGATGTCTTTAAAATACCACTGTATCAACCGGTTACCAGTGTTTTCAACCTTTACCGGTTGTTTTCTTCAGGCAGTTAAGCCTCCAGCACCCACACACAATCCTTCCAAACCCAACGAACTTCCAAAATTCAAAACTCCCTCCTCTTCACATCACTGTAGGCCTTGAGTCAGCATTCCAAGCTGGTGTTGGCACTGCTCATAATCGATGTTTCTTCATCTGTTTCTTCCTCCGTAGTTGGTAATGCGGGGAGGAATTTCTTCCAGCTTGTTTCCAGCCTAGTTTTGAATTGGGGTGTCACCATGTTACCACTAATCATTTTATAGCCTGGTTCTTGTGTGTTCAGTAGTTTTATTGACATGCCTCTACACTGGTGAATGGCCATTGATTCTAAGGCACGGAGGTGTGCCCCCTTGCTGGAATCCGACTTGAGCACGATTTTAGTCTGCTCCCAGTAATTTCTTGCAATGCATGGCCATTTTCAAACCTTTGAAAATCTTTTGCCTTTTGGTTTTGCGTGATCGAACTGTGAGTATAAGTCACGATTCGTGTTTGTTAGGTAGTTGCATATCATAGTGATTTTCTGATTGTGTTAGGTAATTGTATTTCTTGGCGAGTTTCTTTGGTTGTGGCATTGTTGTTTCCCTCCCCTACTACCAGTTGAAAGGTTGGGGCCGATGGCCAGGTCAGTGGCGAAACTACAATGAGGCAGAGGAGGCAGCCGCCTCCGGGCCCACCAACTTTTTGGGGCCCCCTCACTGGCCCCAATTTAAAATTTGTTTGTAAACCCCAAAATATGACAAAGTAAGTTACTGCAAAAGTTTCCTGAGAAAAAGTTGTGTCTTGTGTTGCAAAAGATTATTTGTTTTATTTTTTTTTATGAAGGGGAGGGGGTGAGGGGCTCCATTGGGCTGTTGCGTTATGTGACAAAAACTGCAATTTTTTTTATGAAGGGCCTACACTGGGCTCTCGCCTGTATGGCAAAAACGGCATTTTTTTATGAAGGGGAAGAGATGGCCTCTCCACTGCACTGTAAAAACCCCACCCCCCCCCCCCCCCCCCCCCCCCCGCGACCTCTAATGGGCTCATGCCATGCCTTGTGTGGCATTTCTTTTTTAACGAAAAAGGCCCTCCACTGGCCTCTCTTGTATGGAAATAACTTAATTTTTTTTTATAAAGGGGGGCCCTCCACTGCATAGTAGCCTCCGGGCCCAAATTTTGAAGTTACGCCTCTGGGCCAGGTAGCCAAGGTTCCAATGCAAATCGAATCAAATCCTACCCCCCTTGTACTCACGGTTACTGGTAGCTTTCAAGCTTCACTTTCACTTTACTGGCATTGTTGTTTCCCTCCCATCCTACCAGTTGAAATTCTGGGGCCGATGGCCAGGTAGCCAAGGCTCCAATGCAAATCAATCGAATCCCCCCCCCCCCCCCTCTGGTAGCTTTTAAGCTTCACTTTTACTTTACTGCTTTTACCTGGGAAAATCCACCATCGCTGAAGGGATGCGAGGTTTTAAACAGTTGATAGATATGTTGAGAGTATTTTGAAGTGTTACAGTAAAGCAGACGGGATAGAAGCATTCAAAATCACGTACATTTTTTTCTTGCAATTTAGACCATTGTGCCCGTCTTTGTAACTCCAGTGCAACACTTTGTCATTACCCCACCATCACGCACTACCAATATGTAGATGAATTCGTTCTTATAAGTACTTAGTACCAAGGGGGGCATAACCAGTGAATTTGAGAAGTTCGAAAAATAATTTAATGAAAAAAATTAGAAAAAAAATTAGTGTAAAATAATTTATCAAAAAGACAGGGCCGGCTGAATGGGTCCGGCCGGTCCGGCGAGAGCCGTACCACTTTTTTTCGTAGCGCCAAGCGAAAGCTTTGCTGCAGTGGCGGGCGAAGTGAAAGGCTTACTTCAAAACAAAACAACATGTGTGGTGTAGTGCGATATAAAAATGTGTCCAAAGGATTTTTTATTTGTTTAAACAATTTTAACATTGATTGCCCACCATCATCTTGTGGCATTGTGCTTTCTTCTTCAACTAAACGAAATTTTAAACGAATTTGCCTTTGGATCATGACCAAAATGTTGGGGAAGTTTGTGTAAGTGATAGCCTATTGAATCAATCAACAATGCAGTATTGCAGTTGCCAACAAATGTAAGTATTGGCCTACTAAATATAATACAAATTGGATTTTGATTTTAATTTGCTACACATTACTTTTTTTATTGGGGGGGGGGGGGGAGGATAGAAATGAAAATGGGTAGAGGGCTATCTGACCTGCCGGTTTGCCGTACCACTACTTTTTAGCTTCCGTCGGGCCTGCAAAAAGATGTATGCATTATGTATCACTTTGTCATACTCCCCATTCCCATCATAACACGTGGTAAGTAGTTTCCTACCCCCCCCCCCCCCCACCCCTCTTGCGTACGTAATTTGTGAACGCCCCGATCCTACAGTTTTCGACGTCATTGTGAAAAGGATACCGGTATGTTAACTCGTTTGTTTGATGTGTGTCGGTCTTTCGACGTCACCCCCAACGCAAAAAAAAAAAAGTAGCAAGATCCCTAAAATCCACAGGCTGTCGAAAACCTCGATCGAAAAGATGTGCAAGTCCGAACATGCAACGAATAATATAACTAACTTCTACACAAAAGCGTTATTCTATATAATTGCACACTTTTCAACAGTAACCTAGTTCGAAGTTAGCCTAATCACGACAGACAGTAGGTAGCGATCCTAATACCACAACAGGACGACGAAAGTAATAAGTTAACCTTCAGCGATCATCGCTGGATATGCGTCGTGTTTTGAAATGTCGTGTTTCTGCCTACATGATCAATCAAGTGTGGTGCCGATACATCAGTCTGACGCCTGAATCCTGACACAGATTTGAGCCCCTGAACAATATCTAATTAATAATAATCGGAAACGATTAATTATTCATCCCACTAATATTTACCCGACTTGCCATGTGGTACTCAACAGTAAACATCAGCTGGATGGTGCGAAATACCACGTGCGGCCTCACAATTCAAGATGGCGACCACCATGGCGACGCTTCTTGCACGTGTCGCCACCTATTGACAGATTAGTTTTTCAATTGTTGTTCTCTTAGTTTAATTTAACTATATAATACATTTAATGTGGGGAAAAAAAGATATAAATTGATATCAATTTACATAATCAAATTTTAATTTGAAAAAGTAACGTAACAATTCGACAGTTTAGTAGACCCTCTAGTGACAAAAAATTGATCGTGACGTGCCCGCATGTGACGTACGTCATGACGTGTTTTAGGTGAGTTTTTTTTTTATTATTTATTATTTACGTTTTGGTCGGCACGTTTGGCAGCATAGAATTGGACGTATAAATCGTAAGAAGACCAAGACGTGTAAAACTGAATGGTGTTGGTGATTTTGTGTGAATTCTTCCTTGTTGACAAAAAGTTCAATTAAAGCTGTGGTCATGCAAACTATCTAAACGAGCGAAGTAAGGGAGACCTGCTACTCGAATGAACAAAACGTTAATTTAGTTGTTTATTTAAATTATTCTAGCAGATAGGACAGTATAACGAAGTCTAAAATATCAGTAAACAACGCCAATACCAGTATGTATCAGAGTGGCTGCACTGTATAAGGGGCAAGGGAGGCTCCAATGCAAATACATTTGAAAAAAAAACTGCCAAAATTGTTTAAAACACGCAGTTATATTAAGATGTAAAAAATACGTGAAAACGCAGAAAAATTACCTTGTGGCTCCCTCCAAGACTTCGTTCTGGATTCTCCCTTGATGAGAGAATGCTGAGCAACCAAACTTTAGTGCGAGTGAGACCTAGGTCACGCCTTACACCTGCATTGCTAATCGTAAAAGGTTTAAAGGTGGCACTGCAACCGATTGAAAATCGTACGTAAATACTGTGGCGCCATCTAGCGGTAGTGATACCGTTAACCTTAAGGGCCCCTGCACACTGGGCGGCCAGGTCGTTGCGGCCAAAAAACACAGCGACGTGCCGCGCGGCCATGTCTGTTTTTCGTTGATAATTTTCAATCACTTGGTGAAAAATGAACACCGAGCAAGTATGGTCTCCCTGTTGTCTCCTGCACGCCGCACGGAACCCAGTGGCAGCTGCGACTGACTGGCCACGGCGGCCAAGTACGTGGTGCTACGTATACCGTAAGCATTCTCGTTCTTGGTTGCTTAGTGCGCGGGGGCCTTAACAGCTTGCAGGAGGTAGCGGGGTTGTGGAGGTAGCAAAGAGGGACATGGAGGTCTGGTAAGAGAGGTGGAATAAGGAAAGGCGTGAGGAGGAGGACAGGGACGAGAAGAAGCGGAAGAGGTGGCAAGAGACTTGCTGAAGGTGCTCAAAGAGGAACGTGCGGCTAGGAGGGGAGAGAAAGAAAAATATCACGCGTAAGGACTCTGAGGATTCTGGGGTGGAAGAGGGGAGGCAGACTGATGGTGCCCGATGACTTTCGGGGCCCATGTGAAGTGGAGGGGTTGAGGTTACTTCAGTGGTATGTGAAGTTGGTGGGAACTATGGAAGTGGCTTGGAATGTCGGAAAGTGCAGTAGGTGGTGTTGGTGTGATTTGGGTGGCTGCTGACATTAGTGTGGGGAAAATTGGGACAAAAGTGAAGGTGTGAAAGGATTTTAACGGAGAGGTAAAAGGATCAATACTTTATTGAACTGTGTATGGGGGAAGATGAGAGTGGTGGCGATGATACAGGTAGGGAGCTGTGGGTAGGTACTGTGATAGGGAGTACGCGAAGTAGTGGAGTTGTTTGTTTGGTCAGGTGGAATGGGGATGCTGGTGTTGGGCATGGTGAAGGAGACGCTGGGTCTTCCGGGAATAGGGAAAAGGGGGAACCTTTAGGGGACGATCGAAGGATGGTGTGGGGCGTCGAGGATATGAGGGAGTTGGTGTCGGCGGTTGAGTTGAGGGAGAGGGTGGTGGAAAATTGTTAGAAAATTTTAGTATTAAGGTTGAAGAAGAGCGGTATGATAATTGGGAGGCTGAGGTGTTAAAGTCACTGATAAGCATCTCTGGAAGGGAGGACAGGGGGTGGGTAGGGGAAAGGGATTCGGAAGTGAAGAGGCTATTATGAGATAGAAGGAAACCTCTAGGGCGTGGAGAAGGGGAGTTGGGAAGGGTGGATGGGGAAAGTGAACGGTGTTGAATGGATTATTTGGCTCGTAAGAAGGTGGCGGGGTAAGTGGTGGCGCGAAAAATTGGGGAATTCAACCTGAAACTGGCTAGTGAAGTGACGAGCGGAGGGAGAGAAGCAGTGAAGAAATTTTGGAGGCTTGTGAAGGAGAAGGTTTGGGTAGGGGATGGGAAGTTGAAGATGATGGGATTGTTCGGAATTTGCTGACTGACGCTTTGAGGGAGTTGTGGGGTGGAGGGGAAGAAGGAGGTGGTGTAGAGAGGTGTGCTTGAAGTTATTTCAGGGGGGGGAATTTGAGGAAGCTTTGGTGTTTTTCTGAGGAAGGGAAAAGCTGCTGGAGAGGATGGTATGGTGGGTAAGCTTGTGAAGATTTTGGGGGTTTAGGGTAAGAGGAGATTGATTTGGGAAATGAAGGAGATTCTGCAAGAGGAAATGGCACCGGAGAGCTTGAAGAAGTGCGGATACACTAAGTCTTTAAGGGAAAGGGTAAAGATGGGGGGGGGGGGGCTGGATAACTAAAGGCCGGTCACTAATACAAGTGCGGTCCATAAGGTGTTATGCGTATCCTCACAAGTAGGTTGCGTACGGAGCTGGAGGGGAGGGGATTGCTGGACGAGGTTCAGAATGGATTTAGAAATGGATTCGAGGGCAATGTTTTTGTGGTGAGTGATGCAGCCAATTGGAGTAGGGTATTGTTAGTCTCTGCCAAAGTTTTATGAGCGGGGAAGTATGTGGCCTCTTGGAGAGGAGTGCAGTTGGATTAGATTAAGTAAGAGGGGGTTAAGGGCAGGGGTGCCCTCTGTCCCCGCTGCTGTTTCCGCTTTTTTTTTTAGGAGGGTTGGAGAAGAAACTCTTTGAAGCGGATAGGAGCTTCTGTTGGGGAGAGGAGGGAGTCCGCACTCCGTTGGTGACATTTATGGGTGATAGTGGCGTTCTTGAAATGGAGAAGGAGGGGCTTCAGCAGCTGTTGGAGGTGTGTGAGGAGTGGGGGGGTTGAGAGGAGGATGGAGTTTAGCGGAGAGAAATCAGGGTGCGTGGTTTTTGGAAGGGGGGGGGGAGATCAGGAGGGGATGAGGGCTTGAATATCGGTCATTAGCGCCAACCTCAAGTCACAGTGCAGTGGTCCAAGGGTTAAGGGGATGATTAAGAAAGTTGTTCTTTGGGATATATTTGGTATGGTTTTTCTAGGGTGCTGTGAAAGGGAATGGCTGTGCCAGGGGTGATGTTTGCAGGGGTTGTGTATAGTCAAACTGGGTGTGTTGGAGGCAGCTTGAGTGCTTTCAGGGGAAGATGAGCATTGGGAGCTAATTAGTTTACGGCTGAAAAAGTTGTGAGCTTGTGACAAGAAAATTGGTTGGACTTGTTTTGACTCTAGGGAGGCTGTGGTGAAGGTTGGCTTCAATAGGAGGGTTAAGGATCTTGAAGAAGGGTCGATTGTGTGAACCGTGTATGATTATGTGACTAGGAAGTGCAGCACAAAATGGGTGGAGGAGGCTGGCGGGGAAATTTGTACAGGTGTGAGGGGGAATATGGGTGGGGGGTAGAAGTGGGTAAATGAAGGGGACTGAGTATGTGGAAGTTGAGACGTGGATTAGGGATATGGGAAGGGAGTCAACGACTGAGGTATCAAGAGGAGAATGGGGTGGGAGCGATAGTACCTGGGGGTTTGGGAGAGTGTCCTGTTCTTTGCAGTTAGGGGGGAATCGGGATTTAGGGTGGAGGGCTTGTGGTGACAATGAAAATATGACTTGTGGGTCTGCAGGGATGTAGAAGATACGTTATAGCATGTGTTGATTGAATGCTGGAGGAGGTTGGAGGACCATGGGAAAGAGAGAAATGGGAGGGTGGGGAGGAGGCCATAAGGTACCTTCTTGGTTGGAGGAATGAGGGGAGAGTGGTGTGGTGGGGCAAGAGGGTGCTCATGGGGTAGTGGAATACGAGGGGTAATGAATAGGGTGGCGGTGGAGTTTGTGGTTGGTGTTTGTTGGCAGGGCAGGTATTGTGGCTTCGGCAGGGCCGGGCCAAGGCCAGCGAATCTGGAGGGGCAAAGCATAATTTGATGCCCCCTGTCAGGTTTGCGCCCCCCCCCCCCCCCCCACCAATAACTTGTACTCTTAAAAAAAACGATGACTTATTTGGATGGGTGCCAGACAGTTCGAACCAGAACCAGAAAATTCAGTCTCAGCAAAAAGTTTGGTACCAAAGTAAAAAAAAAAAAGGATACATCTGCGACAATTTGGTCCCAAGTTATGTCGTCTTAAGCTTAGAAATGTTGGTACATTTGGTGCAATATAGATTTAAGAGCACACCCAAAGTTTCACTCTTCAAGTCCGGCAGTTTTAACTGGCATGGTTTTAGGATGTTTATAGTTCCCGTGCGAAGTTCAGCACCCCCGTTCCCCTCCCCCGGGTTCTGGTTGCACTGACGTGGCAGATATGCAAGCAATAACACAATGAAAGTAGATTCTAGAGTACATCATGGAGCTCAACTTATTTGCATTTGCAGGGAGTTCATTTTTTTCTTGAAAGACCGAATTTTCGTACGAGTTATATTTTTAGACACAACTGAATTATCGCACTATTCGTTTAATTTTGGAACCGAATTGTCTGGGAGAGAAATGTCGAAAATATATTTGAATGGCTTCACATCACGGACTAAGAAATAGTCGCATTTTCGGCTGTCCCCCCCCCCCCTCTCCCGACGCAGACCAACTCTAACTGCATTGATGACCTTTGAAAGTAGTGATATAATTCAACCAGGGAAAGGCCGCCATGTTGATCTTATTAGCCAAGTTAATCTCACCGAATAATACTTTGGACGTTAAATGAAAACTTGAAGATTTGCTGCAGTGAGTAGCAATAATCTAGTTTTCATTTAACTTTCGAACGATTAGTCGGTGCGATTAACTTGGCTAATAGGATTAACCTTGGCGGCCTTTCCCTGGTTGAATTATATGACTACTTTCAAAGGCCGATCCTTTTTGGAAACTTGGCGGCTTCTTTTATACCAGTTTTGGTGTTCGGTGGATTGTACAATGTACATACGTCTCAGAACGTAAACTACAACCAAATTTGTATTCTGTGAACTATAGTTTATTTGATTTTTTCTTTTGTCAGTTATTTGAAATTGTAATTCATGACAAACATTGCAGATATGAAGCCTTTTTAGTTAGGTCTGTTGATGATTGAAGCAATATCTTCGATATTTGTACCGATGGCATCATTTTGCCAAAACAGTCAAACCCGAAAAGATAACAAGTTGTCCCATTTTAACCTAAAAATAACCATTTATGCCGCAGGGGCGGTAATATGAGAACCAACTGGTCAAATCACTAAATATCCGAAAAGCGGAGTCCTAACTATGCAAACCATTATAAGAGAAAGCCAGGGAGAAAATAATTAAATCATTAAGCTGATATTTGGTAACCGTGTAATAATTTTAAGGTCATAAAACCCCTACGTAAAATTACATATGCAATCCTAGGGCGACGCACACAGTCCAAGGAAAATACATAAAACTATTAATTGTATAAACACGGTGCCTTATTATTTTTTTTACAAATTTTCCTTAGATGCTCTTCCATTTTTTTGTCTTCTGCACGTAATTTTTTCTTGGTCCGTCCCTGCGCCCTCGAGTCCTTTTGCTTATCAGTGGAAAATGTGCCAGTCACATACTGTCTACCGCAACTTGCTCACGTTTTTACTAATCGCTTCCTCCTTACCGAGGGTTCTTACTCACGTGGCAGGCATGAGTTGGCTTGCTACTGAAGTGGGATGGGGATTTAAGGCAATTGGGAATAAAATACCTGACCTTGACAACCGTTACGGCTATTTGATGAATTCTGGTAAAATTTTTTGGGGTTTATTACCTTTTTTATAATCGTTAATCAGTTAAAGTAGGCTAATTTAAAAAAAAAAGAATTTTTTTCTAAATTTGAACACCCGAATTTGGCGCCCCTGTTAAGTCATTTTTGGGGGGGGCAGCTGCAACCACAAAGCTTGCAGAAATGCTCGCAGGAGCAAGATTACTTTGGCTTGTGATCTAGTTGGTAAAGGTGTAGAGGCAATGACCCTGTTCATACCTATGTTAAAGTTGAAGTTCATACTCTGCTACTTGCCTGACAGCTATAATGACCTGCTGTTAGATGGCTTGAGCAATTTCATTTTGGGGGCAACGAGATCGGATTCCTCAAATATTCTGTTGGGTGATTTTAATCTTTCCTCAGTTAATTGGAACACGCCGACTACTAGTGATCGTCGTCATCGTTGCTTCTTGGAATTTCTTGCTCCTCTTGGATTAACACAACTTGTACATTATCCAACGAGGGAAATAAGATTCTCGATCTGATTTTTACCCAGGACGAGCGCCTCTGTTTCGATGCGCTTATTAAGGATCATTTCGGCACAAGTGACCACTGTTTGGTAGCCTTTAAAGTACACTGTTCCTTTTCGCAGCAGACAGTGAGTTGGAGTTTGCCGGGCCGAATAGATTTTAATAGGCTGTGCGTATGCCTCTCCGAGGTTGATTGGGATGCGAGTTTGAGACTGAGCGGATGTAGCGTGGACCAGACCTGGGGAGACTTTAGTCGCATCTTGGACGAGCTAGTATGGTATTATGTACGATCATTCCCCTTTGCCACAACCTAGATCTATGGATCATCTAATAGCCCGGTGTGAAGCTGTAGATTTTCCACCATGGCTTATCAACCAAAAAATATCTAAATTAAAGCCTAGCCATGCAACCGGTCCAGATGCTATTCGGCATTAGCCAACAGGTTAGCCGGGAAATTAGTTATCCTATCCCCTTTCTTTAAGTCTGGCATCTTACCCTCAATCTGGAGCACACCCATTGTTGTACCAGTCTTCAAGAAGGGAAATCCTGCTCTCTGCTCTAACTACCGTCCAATTACTTTGACGGTGGTGCCTTGTAAAATCGTGGAATCAGTAATACGCACGAAGATGCAGGACTTTTTAGAAGAAAATAATAAAATTAATCCAGACCAATTTGGTTTTCTACCGGGCCGTTCGACTACCTACCAGTTACTTTTAGCACTTGATGAATGGACTTCAGCGGCTGACATAGGCATACCTACCGATGTTATTTATATCGATTTTAAGAAGGCATTTGAATCGGTGGTACATAGGAAACTTTTATTCAAACTTGAAGAGATTGGCTTTGGGAGATTGCTTTTGAATTGGCTGGCGTCTTTTGTCAGTAGTCGCTCACAGAGAGTACTTGAGGGAGTATTGCCATCCTCTTCTGATATAATCAGTGGAGTTCCGTAGGGCTCTGTTTTGGGTCCCCTGCTTTTTGTTATTTTCTTGAACGACTTATCTTGTATTAATGATAGGTCTGAGCTATACAAATTTGCGGACGACCTAAAACTTGGGTCAGCAGTGATCAATGCAGAAGCTCGCGAACGCCTTTCAGATATTGCCTGTATCTCAAGAGTGGGCTACACTATGGCAACTTCCCATCTCTAAATCAAAGTGCTGCACGCTTCATTTTGGTAAGTGTGGAAACGAGTCTGGTTACATGCTGGGAGAAAGAACGATGCCCAATGTAAAGGAGATACGTGATCTTGGCGTATGGTTCACCACCGACCTTAAACCCTCCTTGCACTTCGAAAAATTGTGGCACAGGCATTCTGTCGGCTATCAATGGTTAACCGATGTTTTACATCGGGACATATCAAAACCAAAGTTTGGGCTTTTATAGTTTTCGTGCGACCCATCTTAGAGTACGCCAGCCCAGTGTGGTCCCCATCACTGCTGAAAGATGTGGACTTTGTTGAGTCAGTACAGCGCAAGTTCACTAAGGGACTACCTGGTTTTCGCAACATCCCTGCATCAGAGTGTTTAAGACCTTGGAGCTGCATGATTAAAATCTGATCTTGTGTTGACATTCAAGATTCTCCATGGTTACTTGGGTGTTCAACTGCCGCTTTTCGATTTTAGTCTTGTCACCCACACGAGGGGACATAAACTCAAGTTGCACACAGACTTCACATCTAAATTGCAGGAAATATTTTTTTGCTGTTTGCGTAGTTCCTGTCTGGAATTCGCTCAGTGAAGAAACTGTTGCGACGAACTCGGTTGCCTCTTTCAAAAGACATTTAAGTAAGACTGACTTAAACAGGTTCTTGCTTAGAAATTACTGAGTTTTTAAAATTAAATTGGGAGTGGTATTAGTGGCTTCAGCCCTTCCACCTACCCGACCGCCGCTAGTAGAGTGGTCAAATATTATTATTATTATTAAATAAAAAGAAAAAAATAGGCAAGCAATTCGATATACAGCACAAGGAAATTTATTATTGCATGTTGATAGACTACAGTTTCAAGAAAAAATTTGGAAAGAACTTGGTACACACCCCTCTTTTTTGCGCGTTTTTTCACGATTACAATTCAATTCTTTATGTACAAAACAACGGCTACCATCATAGACATCCAAGGTATACACAGTCGACAATAATAATTTAAATACATAAATACAAAGAAGATCACTGTTCCGCAACGCCAGGCCAAGGGTAAGTTTTTGGCAGACTATCAGGATACCTGTAGTCATACATGACACTGCGCACAAACTTCTCCTTGTTTTTGGGTTCCGGGTGGCGACCTGCCAAATTGTTCTTGTATGCATAATCGAGAATTTTTACAGCAATATGTACAGAAACTTCTCGAATGCTTTCAAGTGGAGGGTAAACACGGCCAACATCCAAATCAGACTGCTGTACTAAATTGGCTAAAGCCTACAAAGAAAATGAAATGAAAAACATTTAACATGTGTATCAGACAAACTGACAAAATAGTGAAGACATTGGAATGATGTCAACAGCCCAAAGACCATTTAATAGGCAATTAGAAATACAGAGAAACAGTCCACTATTACCCAATGGAGGGAGCAAGGGCCAGTTAAGCATAGCAAGCAGTGCAGGCATTGATTTTCCCCCACTCTATCCAATACACATCAAAAAAGTTTTAGTGCGTCAATGCCACTATTTCATAGTTTTGACAAAGAGTTTTTGTTTTTTTTTTTTGGGGGGGGGGGAAGCGTTTGCTTTGCCTGGAGATTTACTGCACGATTTACAGTACTAATATTGGTAGCCTGTGACAATTGAATATTGGCATTTTTAAGTGATACAATTTTTGAAAGCGAGAATAGACGACACTAACAAGTCAATAGAGAATAGACGACACACAAGTGAAACTAAGGGAAACTTTGGATGTCGTGATCAACAAGCATACAACTAAAAAAAAAACTCTTAAACCTAGAAAAATTAGTACGGTTCAATAAAAAAACATCGCGAGCCTAATCACATTAATTTATTAAATGCAAGAGTTTTTTTTCCCAAAGTGGTTCTTACTGTGAACGTTCATATTCAAGTTTAAGATGGAATAAAATAAAAAAACTCAAGTGTCCTGCTAGCTTTCGACAGACTGTGCTGTAACTGATGTCTATCTTCTTCTCAAGCTTGCTGGAAACGCTGTTCACTCTGTCTACATCTGTTGTCTCCAAGACTTGTATTCTGGAACATGGCATAGCTTCTGCTACTTGCTATGCTGTCTGTTTTCTGCTATTTGTTATCCAGTCTGTTTTCCTCATTCCACATCATGGAGAGTTGCTCACGGATGTCCTTTCTAAGCAAAAATCTGATGTTGGGGTTAGATGGACCCTAGATATTCGCATTGCATGGCCACGGACCATACCATAGGATGGGATGGGAGCGCACTACAACGTTTTGCTTCAATCTAACACTCCATTTGGCAAGCATTTGCGTGGGGTTGGAGGAGTTGTACCGAGAAATTATTCCATTTACTGTAAACCAGCAAATTTTCGAAACCTACTATGGATTTCCTTCGTCAGGCACAGGCCAAGATTTACACGCACCACCAGTCCAAATTCCACTCCCAACGGATTGCTTCTTTCAAATTTCCTTCCCTTCTTGATTCACAGTGGGCCTTGCATTAGATCCGATTGTCGCTGTCGCTTTCACTTTGCGTGTGTAAGGAATCTTCCTCCACTGTGCAAGCTGCTGAGAGAAAACTTTTCCACTTTGTCTCGAATTTGCCAACAAGTTCTGGGGTTACGATTTGGGTTATTTGTTTGTTTGCAGGTTCTTGGATGTTCATCAGTTTTAATTCCTTTCTCTTGTCAGTGTTGTATCGCGATAGCTTCCAAGGCATGGAGATGTGCCTCTCTGATGGAGTTAAGACTTCAACATAATTTTGGTTCTTTCTCAGTTAATATCGTGTTGCGTCTTCAGGCTGTGGACTCCTATTCCGTAAGCAGAATTTGGAGGTGGTGCGTGTAAATCTCGCAGCATATGCCTGACAAAGTAAAACCTGTAGTTGTTTTCGAAAAATCGCTGGTTTACAGTAAAATGGAACAATTTTGGTGATGCGTACATCCCAGTAAGTAAATATGTTTGAAAACCAAAGTGAAAGTACCGAAAAATCGGTCATTAGCAAATCTCCACGATGTGGAATGAGAAAAACTGACAGCATAATAAATATCAGAGGCTATGCCACGTTCCAAATTCAAATCCTGGAGAAACAGACATGTAGACAGAACAGCATTTCCAGCAAGCCTGATGAAGACAACGTCAGTCGAAAATTAGCAGGACACCCAGTTTGTGAGTGGTCAGTGTCCAATCGTGAGAAACTCAGTGTTTTTGTTTTTATTGCATTATCTTAAATTTATTAGTGTTTTTTTTTTTTTAGCTATAATCTTAAAAAATTTGACCAACCTGTGCAGCTATTAGGAATATTCGATTCGGAATGACGTACATGCCGCCGGCAAGTACTGCCAAGGCAACACCGGGAAATATATATGCATTGTTTCCTTGTCCTGGCTGGTACGTCATACCCTGAAATTCAACTGGATCAAAGGGACTACCCGAGGCAAATACGCAGGTACCCTGTAAATATAATAAAAGATTATGGTAAGGAATTAAAACCATATTACAACTGCTTACAACATGTGTTTCATACTTTCATACTTTCCTTTAATTTTTTTTTCTTTCGAAAAACACATTCTGGACTTAAGTAAAATTGGGGAAAAATTCATTGGATGTGTCATGAAATAAAATTCTTGGAGTCATACGAAGCAAACCGTTGCTCGTATAGATAAACCGGCTCAATTTTGAACTTTAAATCTCGTAATCATTGAAGGCGACGGTAGTTTCACACACTGCCCTGTAGCCTACTGCCCTAGTCGGCACAGACTGGTAGAGACTTTGGCAGGGTCCCTTTTTCTAGTCATCAACCCTCAGGCTCTTTCAGGCAATTAGGCTTAGTTCTACCGCAGCTCAGCCGTAAGGCGTAAGTGTCATGAGTAACAAGTTTGCCAGCTTACATATCGAGATGCGTACACTTCAAATTAACTAATAACATTTCAGTGTTAAAGCCAATATCCGCTATATGAATACCGTAAGGATTTGAGGACTAGGGCGAAACGAATATGGTTTCAGCAAGCGAAATAGCTGAAACTTCTGCTTGTTTGGGGCTCCATTCTACTGAATGGTTGAAACCCAGGCCTAGGACAATTTTTACCAATTTATTATTTAATATCAATTAGTTCTCACCCACGAAGATCTCTAGACAGACTGTTTTGCCCTTGTTTGGGCTCGTCAGTAGAGAATACTTTGTGGATGAGAGCTAGGCTACGCTTGCTAGGGCAAATGACAGGGACAAAACGAATACGGCTTCAGCAAGCGAATAGCCTAGCTCTCATCCACAAAGTATTCTCTACTGACGAGCCCAAACAAGGGCGAAATAGTCTTCCAAGAGATCTTTGTGGGTAAGAGCTAATTGATATTAAATGACCAATTGGTAAATATTGTCCTAGGCATGGGTGTCAACCATTCAATAGAATGGAGCCCCAAACAAGCAGAAGTTTCTGCTATTTCGCTTGTTTTAAACCGTATTCGTTTCGCCCTTGTCATTTGCCCTAGCAAGCGTAGCCTAGTTCTCATCCACAAAGTATTCTCTACTGACGAGCCCAAACAAGGGCGAAACTGTCTAGAGATCTTTGTGGGTGAGAGATTTGAGGACTATAATAAACCAGCAACAATTCAAGCAAGGTAACAATGAATAAGGGCAAAAATATTCCTTCTTTTGCACGGTAGCAAAGAAAAAGGGCGAAGGTTCAGCAGGGTGAATGGCATTGTCGACTACGTGGTAACGATTAGTATCAAACTAAATACTACATTATATTATTTCATTCGACGTTTTAAACTTGAGAATATTTCAAGTCAGTATATCTTGATGGTTAAGCGTCAGCCTACTAATGTAAAGGTTTGAGAGTTTAAATCCAGTCCAAGCTGTGAAAATGGGCTATTAGTTTAAGACAGGTAGCAGGTATAGCTAACACATAGCAGGTATAACTAAAGAGTTAATCATATACAGGGTATCTGGATGTAGTCTATGGGTAAAGAAATTATGGTTTCGCTAAATAAGTAACTCTCTTGATCAGGCAACACGATATGCCTCAGTGAAAACTGTAAGACGTGGCTCTGATGCGAAGCAGGACTAGACTAAGCTCTTTGACAGCAATCTCCTTTGCCCATCAGGCACATGGGGGGGGGGGATCGCTTGAGCGGGGGTAGTAGAGGGTACATGCATTGTTGCAGAGACTACACCCTGCAACAATAAAAACAAACTAATGAGCTGAATAGTTTTACAAACACTAGAAATTCAATCCATGCAGTATGCACGGATCCAGCTAATGTAAACAAATTGTCCAGTGATGCATTTTCAACAATGTAAATTGTGCTGCCGTAGACTGAATATTGTCAATGTCTACTTGGATTCCTTTTAAAGAAAACCATCATTTTTTATTCTGAAAATCTTATTGCTATTAGTGACACTTACATTTGTGTATTCATACGCCTGCTTTGCTGTACACTCTGCTTTGTGGGTAGGATTGCTCAAAGCAAAAATTACGGGGCGAGCATTTTGGCGTGCCATTCGGCGAAGGACGTGTTCATTAAAGGCTCCTGCAGCAGCTGCTGCACCTGTGATAAAAAAAAATAAAGTAAAATCTTTTCACTCGCTAAAACGAGTTCAAAGTAAAAATTCTTTTCTCACTTTACATACCTATAATAATCGAGGGTTTGATCTCTGCGATAATTTGTTCTAAGTTGGTCAGTTGTTCGTAATCTTTAGCAAATCCGACTTTCTCGTGAATCATGCCATTTGTACGAGTCTAACGACAAAATGGGTTGTTAAACCTTTTAACAATTTTTTTCATATACGACCAAACGATCAGACTTACCTTCACAACCAATCCTTTCGAATCGCTCAGCCAGATCTTTGCATATGCCTCATCTGTAGTTGCACCTTCTTCCACCATTGCATTCACCAGCAAGTTGGCAATTCCTAATGCTGCCTGATAAGGAACATTGTTTCAAAATAACTACGTGAAGTTTTACTAAAACAAAAAATCAGTTTATTTTGCTACATTTCCTTTTAAGTATAGTACCTCTCCGGCTCCTAAAAAGAAGATTGTGTTATCTATCAATCGTAAGCCAGTGACACGCATACTGGCCAGCACTCCTGCTACAGCAACTGATGCAGTACCTGTAACAGAGAAAGGGTCTTTTCACTTAATCAATTGAAATATTTAGCCACTCCATTTTGAATTTAAAATAAAGTACAGAAAATTTTCCCAGAATCAATTTCGTATAACGGCTAACCTTGGATATCATCATTGAAAGTACAGTGACTGTCTTTATAACTTGCAAGAAGGCGGAAAGCATTCTGGTTGCCAAAATCTTCAAATTGGACAAGACAACTGCGACCGTACCTGTTGACGACAAACATTAATCAACATCATTAAAATATAATTATGTTGCGATTGTGCATGTTTGACTTCGCTATCAACTCTGGAACAAGGCACACGCAAAGACAAAAATTGAATTTGCCTCAATAGGTTGGAATGCTCTAAAGCTTCTTTTAATTTGAAATTTCAACAGCCCCATGGAAAAAATTAATCGGCTAATGACATGCAACAACTTAGCGATATCAGTGGAAAGGAATTTCGATTTGTAGCTTTAAGTTCTATCAGAGTCAGTAAGGTGTGATGTTATTTTGTTATAAGGTACAGAAGTGTCCATGGGGGGGGGGGGGGGGTGTGTGAAGAGCATTTTTTTTTTGTTAAGGGAGGCATGGGGGATTTTTCTGTAATAGCCAGTCACATAAAAATTAAAAGATTAAAAGGGGGGGGCTGAACAAAAAAAAAACTATTTAAACGGAAAAATATTATTTGAACAGTAGTTAGACACAAACATTCCAACTGGTTGGCTACGCAAATAGGAGCTTTAAAAGCTAGTCCACCGCTCGCTCATGTTTCATACGAACTGGAGGTTTCTTGCCTAAACATATGCTTTTTACTAGACAAAATAACCTGCAATAACCCTAGATACCTTCAGTACATCAGTTTTCTGATACTCCGGGTAGCAACTTTATGTAGCATGAATCGAAACTAACACAAGAGCGAAGTATATATATACCCCGAAACAAAACTTAAGGATTCCCGCCAAGCTTTTCGGCAGTTTGAAGCCGTTTAACCTTATACGTTACATTATTCCGATGAAAACATTTTTTTTTTGTCTGAATAAAGTGAAATGATGATCATAGCGAGGAAATTTGTGTTTCTGAAAAAGGAATGGGAATACAAAGGGACCAAACTGTGGGAAGCGGTAAAGAATTCAGTAACAAAGTTGTCAGTTGCCACCAACTCGTGGATTAAGGTCGAGACACAAATGGATTCGAGATGAACTAACCTGCAACCCTGAATCTTACACAAACTACAACTTATATGAAGTTACGTAGCCATAAAACAACATGGTTTGCACAAGATTACATTCAAAAAAGCTCAACACTTTCAAGGATTATTCTGAAAACTAATATAATTTTCAAGGACTTTCCAATACTAATAAAATTTGTTCCAAGGACCTTTATTTAACAAACTAGCCAACAAAATCTCACTACACTAAAATACTCAGGTTTTATTCGTTCGCATGACGAAATCAATAACGGGAAAAAACTGCTGATGAAAAAAAAAGTCTATGTAAAATAAGCCAGAGGGAAAAAAAAATTTTCTGCATTATTACTGTTATAAATAAATTTGGTTTAATGCCTTAGCTCGCATTTCACCAGGTTAAGTTTTTTCCTAGATTAATTTTAATAACCTAGTATACAACTGAGTGGAGGAACTAATATAAGCTCAACCAACATTTGATAAGTTATTTAACACCTTGGCTACTGAGGTTTTTTTTCCAATCCCTACCCACAGCCCAAGAGGTGTAGACAATAAGATTATATGTTTTGGCAATTATTTCTTATGTAGACATTATAAACAAGTGAAGACTATTACAAAAATATGTTCAAATATTGTGACGTATATTTACGTCATTGGGATATTTTAAAGATGATCTTACCACAGCCCAATGACGCATATACAAGTCACAGTATAATAGGCCCTTATTCTAACTAAATCCACATTATTTCACAAGATAATCAAGTAACTAATGGAACTGTGCATGGCAAAATTCATTGTAGTGAGTTATTTTGTAATAAATACCTTAGTTTTGCCAACATCAGGAAAAATTCAAAATGGCAAGCATTAATCCAGGGCCCATACGTCATAATTTACCAAGGCCCGACGACGTATATACACGTCACGCACTGATGGTTGCAACTGAAAGGTGGTGCTATCTAGTGGTCGGAATTGCACGTTTTTGACCACTCTTGTTGGATTTTATCATTCTAAAGTGCTGGTGTTTGAATTGTTTACATGACGTATATATATACGTCATTGGGCTGTGGCAGAAGTTTACCATGACGTATATATACGTCATTGGTAGTCAACGTGTTAAAACAAACAGCAAGGTTTGTCTTTATCTTGTTGAAAGCCGGTCATTATTTAAAATGTAACAAAAAAATTATATTCGACTTATTAACAAATTCAAGCACTTTCTAGGACAACACCTGGTGCGAACCCGGATATAAATATTTGATGACCAGCAACAATATTTGCCAAGAAAAATCAGTTAATCGTAGTGCAAGTCTTAGAATTACACTAGCAGAGCAAAGAGCAAATGTGATGACATGATTCTGACAGCCCATAGGAGCTGCCTGCTTGCCATTAGAGTAACTAATCGTTTGAGTTGATCCATCTATCCATCTCCTTCCTTAATCTTATCTTATGCACCCTGGCTGGTCATCCCCAATCTTATCGTATTTGCCAGGTTAGCAGATGGCTGTGGATAACGGATACAGCTTCTGTCACTCAAGATCAGCTGATGTCTAAACTTTTTACAGTAGCAGGTCAATGGCAGTACACAGATGTGTTAGTTGGGGGGGGGGGGGTTCATTTAGTTTAAAAATGGGGAATGCTCATCTTTACCATCAATGGCTCTACAAGTACGTATGTTCCAAAAGAAAAAAATGTTAAAAGGTTCAGTCGGGAGGAATCTACAAAAATTCACATGAAAGCTAGCTATTTTTTTTTTATTTGCGTTGTAATCTAAACCTTTTTAAGTGGTTAATAATTAGAACCTTTTCAAATGCAAGGTGTTGCCATTTTGTTAATTAAGCTTTTACAAATACATAGTGCATTGTTTTTAATTGTTCACCATCCCCGTTACTTGACCAAATCTTTTCACATTGAAGTCCGAGCGTCTGCATAGGGCGCCATTACCTGGCGTTTCGTTCATCCCACGGCACAACACCATACTTACTTTTCCACGACTGCTTCCATAAATTCTTCTATAAGCGCATCATATTTTTCCCCTCGAACCCTCTTCTGTTTTAGCCCAATATAAAATGGATCGTCTAGTAATGCCTGCAACAATGAAGCAATCTTAAAATGTAATAAAAGTTAAAGGTAATAGAAACTATGGCCACTATCTCCACATTTAATATATATCGGGCAATGGCGCAACTATCATGTGGGGGAAGCGTCCATGGAAAAAGGGGCCCCTGGCCGCCATGTGTGATTGCGATAATAAAGAAGAAAGCTGAGTAAATTTTGGGATTCGTGTTGACAAAAATACAATTTTTTTTTTTAATGAAAGTGCCACTTGAAGCAACCAAAAAACAGAACAAGTGGCAATGTTTATAAAATATATCCACGACGGATGGCACCACTTAATGCAACTAACAAATTTTATAGTACATGTTATCTAGCAAAAAACTCCTACACGTACGAAAACTCCAGATAGCTTAAAATATTTTTTAGGGAGAAATTTTCTCTTTGAAATTGTGAATTTCGTGCACCAAAACTGGCCATCACTTCTCCCTTTTTGAGTTTGGGAATGTAACCAAATCTTTGATACGAAGGCACATTTGACCATGCACATGCTTATAAGCAGCTAAAAAAAAAAACGTTTAAATATTACGATTGTGTCACGGCCTTAAAGACTGAAAATGTGAGTATCTCCTAAAATGTTTATAGGTAGGGTTTTCACGATTCTCTTCAAACTATTTTCTTTCACCCATAAAAAACTCCCGTGTCATAAAATTTCAAGCACATCGTACAGAATTGTCAACTTTATGTGTTATGCAGACAAACGCACTTGGACAAACAAGACTTGCAAGATCCAAATTCAGTAGAGTATTCGACCACACTCAATTTGCTCGCATGGTCAAAAATATGTTGCACCTTATTATATACAATCGTTTCCTTGAATGCATTTACTGAAGGTCGCTGGTAACTTACCTCGTTGTCGGTTCCTACATCTAAGAGAACAGGAAGGCAGTGGTGTGGCTTGATTCCGGCAAGGGCTGTGTACAAGGCCAATTTCCCTACAGGAATTCCCATTCCGTAAGCCCCAAGGTCACCCAAGCCCAAAATGCGTTCACCATCCGTCACAACAACACACTGGCAAAACAAAGTACAATATTAGTTACAAATTGAAACCCCGGTGTTGGCATTTGATGTATTTTTGCGACCAATTCCAGAGTATGCCAGTCCGACAGGGTCTCCCCACTTATTGAAACTTATTACTTTAATCGAATGTGTACAGAGAAAATTTATAAAATTTTTACCCGTTTTAAAAATAAGTCTTATTCTGAAAGAAACTCTTGCAACTATAGCCACTTGAAACAAGGACAGGGCTTGAATTGTCTTAGAAAAACTGCTTAGCAGAAATGCGATGCAAAATACAAATTTGTGTAGCAGTCATGAAAAAATGATTAGCAATTTTTAAAGAATAATTTATTTAGTAAAAAGCAATACAAAAAGTTTACTTATTTGAAACAACAGCCATTTTTGTTTCACTTTTAGTTTGCTACACGTACGGATGCTTGGTCAAGACTATGGCATACGAATTTATTTGAGAAACAATAAACAGCCAGTTTCCAAATGGAATGTGGCTGGAGCCAAACACAAAAGTCGAAAATTATAAAAATGGTTACAGTAACGAGCAATGTAAACAAATGTAAATAGGAAAGAAAAAAATAACAACAGACCTACAATAAACACTAACAATAGAATAAAATCCAATGCACGTTAACACTATTCTGACCCGTGTCTGAAACGAAAGTGCCACCAACTAAAACCGAAGGTGATGGTAGGACCAATGATTTACCAGAATGCATGTGCGACGCTTGGCCTGCCTATAAAGTAGGAGCATGGAGTAGTGTGACAGTACATAAGTCCATGGTAGGAGCAAGGGTAGGAGGGATTAGCATCTCCGTGTCAGCAAACACAATCATCACTACGCTGTTATGTTGTCTCGTTTAATACACAGTTGCGTCGCTAAACTGCGATACATTATTTAATTTTGCATCGCTAAAGTTTAAATTTGTGGTGCAAATTGCGATGCGATACCGCTCATTTCGAGCCCTGAAGGAGGCTTAGACTTGACCTAAATTTGACATTTTCGATATTGCGTGGTTTTACCAGCGTCCCGGACTGCCTCTTTACTTTAAGGATGGGGAATTATAGACGTGGCCATTAATTTCAAGCTGGTCGTACCACCTTTTAGGAGGGATTGCAGGAAACAATTCTTCTCGCACCGTGTGGTGAGGTCATGGAACGATCTCTCATTGTATTTTATTTTTACAGTAAACTTGAGCAGGGTGCTGGTGGATAAAACAAATTCACTTCCCTGACCCTATGTGTTTCCACATTAAAGGATTTCATTTCATTTCAAATGAACAAACCACAGTCCGTTTTAGAGTATGTACAGCTAGTAGAAGTTTTTTATTTACATAAAAAACATATTGTACAAGTGGAGTTTATCAACAATATTACCACGTGGGCAGTTTTTTTTATTTAGCCATTTATTTATTTATTATAAAAATTTTACCAAGACCTTTATAAGTCAAGATAAAACTAATTTTTCGAGACGTAGGCAGGTCAGTTAATATCTTTTGAGTCGATAGTCATTTCTAGGAGTGTGAATTAAAGGTCATAACATACCTTTACTTCTGGTTCTGGCCAGTTAGCTAAAATTTGAGCTATATTTCCAGCATCATTAATTGAAATAAAAATGCCCCTGCAAGTAAACACAAATTTCTTAAATTATGTGTCCAGGTCCAAAATAAAAAAAAAAAATTGCGCTTATTGGTGTACCTTGGACGGCGATATATGAGACCATATTTTTGACAGGCACTGCCAACAGTTGGCGTATAAACAATTGGTAACATCAGCCCCACGTTTTCACTGACAGCTCGATAAAATAATCTTTCATTTCTATCCTGCAATAAAAAAAAAACGTTAAAGTGTAAAATATCAAACATAGGACACCAACAGCTTCCGGTAATATCTAAACTATTATAGTTTTAACTTACAACTTCTCTTTTGCATTCACCCCACACAAAACTAAGGCTCCTTAATACAAGGTGGTACACAAAAAACTGACGACCCAACATTTTTAAAGTCCAACTTTTCTAGTTAGCACCCCTCAGAAACAGGATAGGACAGAAATCAAATCTAATGAACCGGGAAGATTTCTGTCCTGTCTTGGTTCTGAGGGGTGCTAACTAGAAAAGTTGGACTTGGAAAATCTTTGATCGTCAGTTTTTTGTGGACCACCTTGTACATAGTCTGTCGTGGGATTCGGACCGGCTTTCACTTGACATGGAGATGATGACACTGACCACTAGGCTATGCTTGTTCGCTTTACTCGTGCATTTTGCCTTGAGATTGGAAACCTAGTTTTGGCCCAATCTTTTAGATGTCCTTCCTATAGGACTCGGGACGTCGTATTAAAACTAATTACAACTAACTATTGATCAAAAGGGTACGTCCACTGCCAACCAATAGCCCGTGGTCAGGTTAAATTGTGTCGTGGTTCTATCATTGAAGATGCAGATGGACCTCAGCATCCACTCCTCCAGGATCCTCCCTGTTGTCAGTATTCGGTCCTCCCCACTGGCTGTTAAAAGTCACTCAGCAAGAAGAGGGGGGCAGGTGGCTGGCAGACCAGATCTCCAACCCTAAAGACCTCATTCAGTGGTAAATAAAGTGAACAGAACGTAATGTTCACCTGGAAAGAAACTCAAGCTGCTACTGCCTGAAATCTAGTGTGCAGTGGCACAGTGGCAGGCGGCTGAGAGTGGTGAATCATCACTGCAACTTCACCATGCGCGTGTGGCACAGGCTCTGCATCCAGACGGTAGATGGAGTACCTTGAACAACCAAATTATCTGACGCCTTAAAGCATGTCTGCTGCAGCAGCTGCACAGAGCTTGCCAATGTAACAAAAGTAGCAGTTCCACCGAATAATAGTACGCACACCCTTTTCCTTCCCTCCAGGCAACTCGAAAACGTCCGAATCCCCACCTGAATCCAAAGATGTGGTGAAGTCCAGGACAAAGTTGTACTCCGAAGGAGGAAATAGCTCCAGAGCATTGGAGCAAGACATCTCTCCTTGCTCCATGAGCAAAGGAGAATGTAAGTTGTTGAGGGGATTTAATGGACCCCTCAGACGGCTGGTTTACACTTTTTCACGACTGGTGGTTACTTCTTAACGGGCAGAATCGAAACCATACTGGCAATAACCTTCTTTGGTGCATTGTGTGTGGACGAAGGCTTAACAGGTGCCTTTACCGGCCTGGTAGCAATAGCGGTAGCAGGAGCAGTAATGGGAGCAGTTGACGGTAAGGCAGCTACATGACCTAACAGACCCTGCAATGATGGATGCTGCTGGTCAACGAGGTTAAGTAGCTTGCTCAACGTTCCCGTCAAAGACCTGACCTCAGTGTGCCAATTTGCCAAATTAGCAGAATCACGAACTTGGCAAGGTGTTGGTGCACTGCTAACCTGTGCAAATAGTATGTATAAGTTAGCACTGGTGCCGATAGTTTGGTCTTCTTCCGAGCCTCCAAGTAGGAAAGCCCATCCTTCACTTAATTACCTGCACTCGACGCTCCTCTACACGCAGACAGCATACCAGTGAAGAGGCTTGGTGCTGACCAAAGCAGTTGACGCACTACTCTGGGCCGCCTTTGCACAGTTAACACAAGTAGGATACAGCAAAATGGCCCCTCCCCACACAGATAGGATTCGAAAGGTCATAACCGATTGACCTGGGCCAAGGAGGCCAAATTTGAATTCACTGGTAACAAAAATGAAGGATGATCTAGTTGAAGTTCCAATAATCCTTGAGGCCCGACGAAGCACACCTGTATGGGGGTCGAAAATTTGCAAGACAAATTCTTTGTCTATGTTGTGAAAGAGTGCAAACTTTTTATTTTGGTAATTTTACGAGTTGTTTAAGTCACAGTATGAACTGTAACGATCTTTTTCGGAAAAAAAAACTCGTGGAGCAACAAATTTAAAATGTAAGCTCAACAACATTATATAACAATGCAAGTTATTTAAAACAAATTGCTAGATTGTATTTTTTTTGCTCAAAGCTAAGGTATCTTAATTACGTCAAAAAATGTTAAAATACAAGTAGTTCTCCGGGCATAGTTAACAATTTCAAGGAATTCAAGGCCTTAATTTGTTTAACAAAATCGGCATTTTTCAAGGACTTCCAACACCTTACGCGAACCCTGAAAAGAAATGCATGGATACACTTTGCCATTTAAAATGCCTGGCCGCCACAAGTCGACATTTTTTATTCCGCCAATTTATAGACAACTTACCTGAAGTGTCATGAGATAAATATAAGCATTTAGAGGGTCATCATATCGCGAAATATTTTTCAAAACAGTTTCCACTTGCTCTTCTTGTGTTTTGAAGCAAGGGGGCAGGAGGCCGTGAATGCCCAACAATTGTCTTTCCTTTAAGGTGAATGCCATGCCCTGAAACAAGCAGATTAATACTTTTGGTTTGTTATTGACACAACAAGCATAATTATTTCAGGCTTAAGTTGTAATGACTTTCAGCTCCCATTCTTTAATGGTTTGACCGATTTTCTCTTTCGTTTTGTAAACAGACCATGACTTGCCCAACTTTACTTCTTATCAGGGAGAAGAAATAAAAAAATAAAAAACGTACTTCCTTGAGTACAAGGAACAACAAACGGCATGACTGCAGCGGCAAAAACCTTGGACCATTTTCCACTACGTCATTCGTCGTGTATAATAGTTGTGTCATCTTTTACCTTGCGCAAGTCATTATGGTGGGCAAGCCTTTTTATTGTGGGCAAGGTTGTATTGTAGAGCATGTACAAAAAAGTTACAATTTCGTTCTAGGAAAGTTGGGTAGCCTTTCTCCAAGCTTATCCAAGTAAGGAGGAAGGTCGTAGTTATGCAATCTTGAAAAGCTTACATACAGTAAAACAGGGTTCAGACAAAATCTGGAGAACCTAGAAATCTCGGGGAAATTTCAGGGAAAACAAGAATTTCTTTGAAAATCAGGGAAAAGACAGGGAAATTTGAAAAAATGTCTATCTCTAATCTGTAAGTTATATTGAATCAGCAGATCAGAAATAAAATCCTAGGCTAGTGGCAAATATTTTAATTTGTGCTTTAATATATCCCAAGTATTTTAGATATTGCTTCAATAAATCAAACCTTAGGCTGGTACCAACATCTGTGATGAAAATGGCCTGTCTGACTAGTCTCTAAACAGCTATTTTCTGGAATGTTAGATTATTTTTTTACATATATTAATAAAAACATTAGCTACTGCCTATTTCCCTAACTAAACATCTTGTAAACAACTGGAAATTGCCATTGGACGCACCTGGAAATGTCAGGGAAATTGAGAATAAAAAAAATTGTCTGAACCCTGTAAAATTGTTGTCTTTTACATTTTACATCAGAGTTAAAAAGCTTACCAAACAATGTTAACTGTATAAATGTATTCTTTTTTTTTTACTTTGGTTAAAAAAACATTTAAAAAAAATAATAAATTTACAATATTACAAGTTTAGCTTTTATTTTTAAGCTTTTTAACTCGGATGTAAAATGTAAAACACAACAATTTTACTGTATGCAAGCTTTTCAAAAACCAAAAGATCACCATACACACAATAATTAGTACAAAAGTACACCAAAAATGGCAGCTCTGGATCTATTCTGGTGAGTCTCTATTATGAGTAATATTTCCCAGATTCGAATCTTCTGGTTTGCCCTTCCTCTTTTTAGACTTTTTCTCGTAAAACTATTGTGGTTCACAACTAAGAGTGTTAGTATGCTTCATCTGATGTAAGACTCAAAGCAATTAGATTACGGGAAAATAAACCATTATTTCATAGTCATTCCAATATCCTGTCCGCCCATCCAGCAGCGATGAATAAACTGTTTACCGAAACCTTGTTTACCTTTAGTTTTTTCTTCAATTCGGAGAAACTGTTTATTACACAGATAAGGGGGAGGCAGGATACAAGACTTCCTCATGTGATCTTTGCAAAAATTCTACAGCAAAGAAATTTTACGTACGTAAAAGAGAAAATTAACCGAATTATCACACTGTAATCTTTTTTGCCTTCCTTAAAAAATAATTATTGCAATTAGAGTGTTCTGTTCTGGCCCTTCTCAATTTGCACGCCTACTGCAACTAAATCTGCCCTGCATCGAATTGTATTTAGGTAGGGGAAAAAAGTACGTAGTCGAATTAATGTATTTGCCAATACTAAGGTGGTTACTGTATCTCGGGACTGAAAGATACAATTTTGCTAGGAAATACCGAGGATCATTCACCAGCGCCGGGGCTAAGAATATTTGGTGGGGGAAGAGAGAGGTGGGGTGGCAAGAGAATTTATGGTCTTTTTTTTTTGCTTTTTGAAGTTTGCCCCAACGACTGCGGTACATTTACCAACAGTCACTATTTAGTTGGGGGCTGCTGTGTGCTATTAAGTGCATTTGGATGGGAAGGGGGCTACGTTTTTGTTCATATAAGCTTTTTCTGTTTATCCAAAATCGTGTGATGTGAAGTGGAAAGTCCTGGGTTGAAGTCCCAGTCAAGGCAGTTTGTCTTTTCTTTCTTTCTCAAATTACTGTCTCTTGTTCTCAAAAGGCCACTCTTTAATGCAGACCGTTTGCTTCGTTAACCCTCGCGATTTATTTACGCGAGGTGATTTTAAGGCCTTGTTCCCCATGTGTATGTAAATGGGGAAGGGGGGGGGGAAGGTGTTGTTTCATCCAAAACCATTAATTTCAAAAATGCTGAACACTTGCGAGACAAAAATCACAAAATCGGACACTTAGTTGAATTGGTTAGAAAATTAATTTTACAAATCGTCTAATTTATTTCTACATTTAATGGGCGACGAAAAGGTCACATATCTGTAAATTTCAAATTATTTTTATCTAATTATAAACTTTTCAGGCGATCTCGGAACTTTATCATTTGACCTTGGGTGTGAAAGAGACTGGATGCTAAAATATTGGATTTCAGTCTACTTTAATTCACATTTGTTTTTTTATATAACAGTGTTTGGTTATTTTCTGGGATTAATTTTTCTGGGGTACTTCTTTCCGTGGTACCTTTCCCGGGGTATTTTTTTTTTTACCTAGATCCCAAAATATGCACTCCTTAAATCTGAAGATCTTAATTTTATGGTTTTGAGTTGAAAAATCAATAATGTCTCAAAGGAAAAGAAGAAGCTTGCAAATGTAACTAGAACTCTTTTCATGTTGCAACCGACAGCAATTAAAAAAAAAAAGAATTTTTTCAGGTTAATTTTTTGGCTTGTGTTCGGGCTCGAGGTAGGCGTAGTACCATCGCCGATTGTCCGTGATGGGAAGTGAATTCATTTAGTTTTTTCTGGGTCACAGGTTTTTCCCATTAATAGCCTTTTGTTTAAAAAAAAATTAATGAATACAAAACCAGAGGAATAAACATTTCTGCACCATATTTTTCCCAAAAAAACAATCGATATTTTTGAGTATGATGTCTTCTAGAGAGTAAACCACACCCTCTTAGGCTACACCTTGTTTCCAATATGAAGACTTTATGGAGATTCTGGCCTCAAACCCGTACAAATTCTTGCCAAAATTTATATTGTACCCAGAAACAACAAGACCGCAGAGATGGGGCATAACACTGAAGGTAACAGACCGTTCACAAGTTACATAACACGTTTTTCTACCAATTTAGGCCCCCGACACCCCTTGAAACACCAGTGTAACGCTTGGCAGAACCTCACCCCCTACCCTGAAAATAGGTAACATTTTCTTAACCCCACCACCACGTCTGCAAATTTTTGGATGAATTTTTTGGATGAACTTAGTACCCATGGGCATAATGAAAGTGATTTTGACAACAAATATAAATTCCAAGTTGTAAACAGAAGTTAAAAACGTCCAGGTGTTACGTAATTTTGTTAAGGCTCTCTAAGAGACTAACAATCAGATACGTCGCCTGAATGGTTATGATGGTCAATAGGTGAGAGCTCAACCTGGTGGCTTCAGTAAGCTGCTCATTAGTGAAGAACACTTAAACTGCAGTGATCAGATAAGTAACATCTGTCGTTCTGTCCGAGGATAGCCGCACACAGGCCTTTTGCAGTCACCGGACGACGGTTGTGTTGGTTGTATGTATCTGCTTAGCAGTAGGGTACTCCGGCACATTTCGATGGTAAGGTTACTTAATGAGACTCTGCCAGCCTGTTTCAGCAACCGCTGGATCTATTTTAGCCTTCACTCGATAATCTTTCGGCCTTGCTATGTTCGGAGGTTTCTTGGTTCGAATCCCCGGGTTTGCCTCTCTTTCTAAGTCGACTTACACTTAGGTGTAAATTTGACCTAGTTCATCTGCAGGAAACGAGTAATATTCTTGTATTCCATGTATTATTGTATGTCGACATACAATAATAAATTAAGTACACGTGTTTAGGAGTTGCGTCATTGCATGGCAGTTCATTAATTTTGTTGCGTTTCGTCACTCCTATTCAGACGCGATGACGTGCTTTCCTGGCTGGATCTTTTCAAAGCTCGGAACAAAATCAAAACGTTAAAATTCGTTGGGATATCCCAAGACCCACGGATATTTTCGTACGGCGTCAAAGAAAAAGTAAGCCTACAAAACAATTTAAGATTACGGATATAAGACGTTTTGGACGGAAAAGTTGGGAAAAAAAAGGAGGAAAACTCCCAGATTTGTAACATGAACAGGTGTTTTCATCAGTTTTTAGGTGGCTTTCAAAAGAAGAAGAATCCCATCCCTGTAGGGTGGAAACGCTTAATTTGTGCTACATTTTTAAATTTTTGTATAGTCATTTCTTCATTTTATGGAAATGGCAAAAAAGCACAAGCAGCACCCACCCAAAGACATAGTTTGAGTGTATTATTTGGGAGAGCTATCCTATCTTAGTTACAGGAACTACCCCCGCCCCCAAACCCGCCTCCACAATGAATTACAACCGAGCCGTATGACTTACGTCACAAATATAACAATAGAGATAGACGTAATGGCATTATTCAAGGACAACCAGCTGTGCTGCTGGGTTACCCAACTGACTGGAGATTTTTTTTCCCACTACGGAAGTGAGCTCGGAAACCTATCAACGCCCTGGGAGGGGACGAACGCGTTTTGATTAAGAGCGAGCCCCAAGCAAACTAGCTTGTTAGTGATCTCATAATCATTATTAGCACCACGTGATGGCTACTCAGCGCGATACCAACTCTCCTCCTTAACTACGTCTTTGTTAGCACTTTCTCCTCCCAAACCCACAAAAATTAATTCCTGTTGGAACCAACCCCTACAACATGGGGGGAAGGGGGGGGGCGGGTCTGGAATGACCGTTCGACCTAATTTGAATCGGGGGCGTAATTTCCAGCGTAACGGGAATACCCGTTTTGCCGACTTTTTTCTTTTCAAATTACATGCCGCACTCGCTGCAGCTATAACTCACAAATTTCTTCCAATTGGAAATGCATCTTTAACTTTTCCAATGTTAAATTTTTAAAGAATATTTTGAAAATTTGGCGACCGAATTTTCACTGTTCGTGAAAACGTGACTTTCGCCGAAACGGGATTCGGCAAAACAGGTGTACACCATCGGAGGGGTGAGGGGGGGGGGGACTATAGGGCGGGCATGGAGTTTTTTGGATCCTCTCGAGGAAGGTCACACTTTTTAGGCCCCTCGAGGGGAGGGAGTCACAAAAAATCACTGACCAAGCTGGAGCAAAAAGTCAGCAAAAATTTCAGTTTCAGTGGTCAAAATGTCTTAAAACGTTAGCGTTCCCCGTACTACCACCACCACCCCCCCCCATCACGTTTTTTTTTTTTAAGATATACAAGTGTGACAAGATTTACAAGATTTTGGCTTTATTTTTAAATTTCATAATTTAAAAAGGAACCACTTTCTAAAAAAGTTTTCTGCGATGGGGTATTTTTCATGTTGCACCCGTATTGATGTTTTAAAGGGCATGGACGTAGTCTGTTAGCAGTGTAGTGTCAATATGCGTCCCTTACATCAAGTTATTCTGCCGTCTTCAATCTCGGTCCAAAGGTGGTTTAAAGAACAATTCTTTGATCGTTTTCATTAACATACTTTAGTCGTGGCTCGTTTTCCACACAATTCCGAGCCTGTCAGTGCGAAATGCTATTTTCTAATTAGTCCAAAAGAAATCGTACACACATAACCTAAGGAGACATAAGAAAAGTTTCCTCTTCGCAGTTGGGAGAGAGAGACACAGGAGGGGGGGGGGGGGACATCGACAATTTGGACGAATTTGCAGGGTCACCTTTTCAATTCCCCCACCCACACACAATAAATAATGACCAATCCTTAAGAAGAAACTGCCCTTTCATCCATCTTTTAATTGGGGAAAATTTGCTTTTCAGCTATCTTTGTCTTGTGAACCAACAGTTTCTCCACAGAGTTACAATAATAAAAGCACGTTACTTGTCCAGTTTTTGTTACCTGGTGATCATAAACGGTCTGCATTGAAGAATGGCCTTGTTTGACTACCAGATGCAACTTAAAACATGACGGAAAGCCAATCGGCTCAGAAGGTTAAATACAGATGCAAACCTATTTACGTTGCGTGGACTTAAATGTCAGACTGCCTGAGCGGGGAATCGAACCCACGACCTTTGAAACCAAAGGCTGAGGTCCTACCGCTGGACCGTGTCAGCATGGATCAGCGGTAGGACCTCTGCCTTAGGTTTCTAAGGTCGTGGGTTCGATTCTCTGCTCAGGTAGTCTGACATTGAAGTCCAAAAAGCAACGTAAATAGATTTGTATAAGTATTTATTTGTACCAAGATAAAGAAAGAAATGACAACTGCCCCGACTGGGACTCAGACTCAGGGCGTCCCGTTTACTGGCCGGCTCTAACCACTGTGCTACCGGGGCGGAACCTCACTCCCCAGCCGAGCTTAGTAGCTGTTCAACCATTCACATATTAGTGACCTAAAGACCAGAAATATACATAAGGAGGGAAAGCAACTTGCTTCTTGCCCTCCACAGAAATAATGCGAGTAATAAAGACAATAATTGAATCACAAGGTGAAGGGTTAACGAAGCCAACAGTCCGCATTAAAGACTGGCCTTCTGACAGTAGCCAGGGGCCGCCCCAGGAGCACAGCAGCTCGAGCACCTGGCTAGTAAGCGGCGTGACCGGAAAAAAAAGCCTGGGAAAAAAAAGCCGCGGAAAAAAAAGCCTGGAAAAAAAAGCTGATGGAAAAAAAAGCCTTGGAAAAAAAAGCCTTGGAAAAAAAAGCTGATGGAAAAAAAAGCTGATGGAAAAAAAAGCCGTGGAAAAAAAAGCCGCGGAAAAAATAGCTGATGGAAAAAAAGGCCGATGGAAATAAAAGCCGTGGAAAAAAAAGCCGCGGAAAAAAAGGCCGATAGTCAAAAAAAAAAACCCGAAAAAATGTAGTTGAAAATTTACAACAAAACTACCTAAATGCACTTAATCATTCATTAGCAGCATGTTGCTCGATCAAGGTAACCTTTGGAAACCCGAATAGAAAAGAAATCACAAGTTTCCTGCCAAATTCCTTAACTGGGGAGGTTGTGGGGGAAAGGGTCGTCCTCACTTTGGTCGGGTGACCTTCAATCGTTAAAGGATAAATCATGAAATGAGGAGTTTCCACCATAATTTGGATAGGAGGGGGGGGGGGGGGGGGGGGTTAATCAGGAAATCATAAATTTGCCTTACATCCGTAACTTGGCCAACTAAAAGAAAATTCCGGAAAGCATACTTTTATTCCCGAACTCCTTTACCTTTTTTTTTGTTTTGTTTTTAGAGTTATTTTGATATTTCTCTGCAAACATTTTTAATATTTTTTTTCTGGATCGTATCCCTTTCCAGCCACCCTCTCCTCCCCCTCCCCTGCAAAAAAAAATGAATAATTTAGACACGACCAAACTGAGGACGACCCTTTCCCCCACAACCTCCCCTGTTAAGGAAGTTGGGAGAAAACTTGTGACTTCTTTTCCTTTCGGGATTCCAAAGGTGACCTTGATCGACCAACATGCAGCTAATGAATGATTAATACACACGTAACTACATTTAGGTAGTATTTTTGTAAATTTTGAACCAGGATTTTATCGCGTTCTTTCTTCCATCGGCTTTTTTTTCCACGGCTTTTTTTCCACGGCTTTTTTTTCCATCGGCCTTTTTTTCCATCAGCTTTTTTTTCCACGGCCTTTTTTTCCGCGGCTTTTTTTTCCATCGGCTTTTTTTTCCATCAGCTTTTTTTTCCGGGGCTTTTTTTTCCAAGGCTTTTTTTTCCATCAGCTTTTTTTTCCAGGCTTTTTTTTCCGCGGCTTTTTTTTCCTCGGCTTTTTTTTCCTCGGCTTTTTTTTCCTAGATTCGTAAGCGGTAAGTACTGGGTTCGAGCCCCAGTCAGATTAACGTGGATTGTTTGCTTCGTTAAGCCTTTACCTTGCGATTGTTCTTCGTTATTAAACCTACCAAACCTGTAAAGACCGTGAAGACATGCAAGTTAAAGGTTATAAATTCGATTTACTTATTTATTGCATTTCGCGTCTATTAAAAATTATTCAGTTGCTCTGTATTATCTGGGGCATCGAACGAACGTCTAACTGGAAAATCGTCTAATGGGATAATTGTCTAATATCTGCAAAAATAAAAAATCTGGAAAATCGTCTAAACGGAATATCGTATAATGGATAAACGTCTAACTGCGGTTTGTGATGTTATATGTATAGCCGCAGTGAGCGAGGCAGGGACATTAGACGATTTTCCGTTATACGAATTTCCTGTTAGACGATTTTCCATTATACGAATTTCCAGTTAAACGATTTTCCATTATACGAATTTCCTGTTAGACGACTTTCTGCTACGGTATACGTTCTTCCAATTATGCGATTTTCCAGTTAGACGATTATCCCTCGCCCCTATTATCTCCCCGATTTCTAGCTGTCATCCATTTCTTTAAAATTAAAAGTGAAAATACTCAACCATTAATTCTATTTTAAACAATATTAATTACAGATTACGATTACAAAAGGCTGCCACCATTTTTCTCTTCCCCATCAGTTAAAGGGCGGAAAGACAAATAAAAAAAGGTTAAAACAAATTGTGAATAACTTCCTTACCAAAACACTTCGTTCGTGTTTCACAGTAAACGTATTACCATAACAGGAGAAATACAACATACCATAAAACAGATGGGGCTTTTTATTTTATAAGCCGCTCGGACTCGAGATCAACCCACCACTATTTCTGAAGGAGTTCTGCGATTGTTTGCCCGGTAGCAATGATCGGTAAAGGCGGTATGGCAGTGATCTGATATGTCTCGAATATGGCTCTCATCACTTGAATGGAACGTAAGTGCATAAAGGTGGCTTACTAAGTTATTTTCTAGTGTAGATTTTCGCTGATGGCTTATTTCCAGTTTGCCTACGATTTATCATATTTACGTTGTTTTAATCTTCAATTTTGTTTGTTCCCCATCCCAGCCAACTAACATATTACTCAATAACAGATTCTTACAATAATTTAGTGAGGTTTTATTTAAGCATCACAATATCTGATACCCGATTAACAGAACATTTAGGGCACAGTACCACCAAACATTAGGATAAAAACACAAAAACAAAACATAAAAATCAATAGAAAAACTAGGAATTACATATAACCATGGGTAGACAAACCTCTCTACCCACGATATAACCTGTAAGCAAAAAAAAAAATTATGATGAAGGAAAAAAAAAAAACAACTCACCTTAAAAAGGCGAGGATCCCTGAGGTAGTCCATACCCCTTACCAAACCATGGCATTGCTTGTCCGAGCTGGTACTTCGGTACTCGTGGATGGGCTCTCTTCTTTCCAATTGGTTTTTATTTCCGGTGAGGGCCATGCCAGTAGACGGTACAGACCCCAGCGTTCTATGCAGCACAGTCCCAGATCTGGAAATGCGGCCAAGCGAATCAGCAGTGGCCTTTTATCATAGGCGCACGACGGGATATGAGTAGGCAGGCAGGCAGGCAATCACGCACTGGTAGTCAACACGTGTGATGCCAGCCAATATCGTGCCATATCAAAACCACGCAGCATCATTGCAAAACGATACCATTCTATCAAGGAAGGTCAAACGAAAGCGTGCACATACAGTTACATTAAACGGCTCATGCACGAATATATCTATCTATCTATCCGAAAAGAAGGCAGCCACTACGAGTTCTAAAGCGGAGAGGAGGAATGGAAAACAGAAAACAGGCTCAAGGGCACATCTAGCTCTAACATTACGCCATTGCAATGGGAGGGAATGCTTAGTGGAGCATACTCGCTTCATGCAACACGGGCTTTCCCCCAGCACTCACGGTAATATCCTGGAAAATATGCTCGTCATGTTGGAGTGTTAAATACCAATTGTTATTAGCGTTCCTTCCCAACCTAGCCTACACTTGAACCAGGCAAACACAATCGCGAAAACGGAAGAGAAAAGGCGGCTCTTGGCACGAACAGCCGATCAGCTGGCATCCGCTTTGAGAACCTAAATTTATCCCCACTCGCGATAGATAAATAAATAAATAAATAAACACAGCTGCTCGCTACAAACACCACGGCTCTAATTTAAAACGACAACAAAACAACTAGCCACCCAGTTACTTTAACTTTGCCCGTATCCCTAAGCCATAGCCATGCATGTTGTGTTATTTACACAAGGGAATTAACAAAAGTCCTACCTTCGTGCTTTTTCTTTTCCGGACATGGTTACGATGGTTAGGAGCCGACGGAAAAGCACATTCGCCATTGAAAAAGCAAATACCTGCCTTTAATCTTTTTTTCAATCCCCGTCCCATGAACAAACATTTCAAAGGTTGGCCCTAGGAAGAAGAGAGTTCACAACCGAACGAGGCCCATCTGGCACGTGCAGTTACGACGTCGGCATTTGTTGTGTATCGTTGCTAACAATACATTTGGCTAGGAACAACTTCACAATCAATACGGATACAAAACCGACGCCGTAAAAGATCGCCCGTCAGGGATAAGAAAATTGATAAAATCTACTAAGTTTGTAATAATCAAAATCCCATAAAGTGTCTATTAATTACTCCGTCTATGTTTTTTTTGTGTGGTCATAGCCTTGTACTTCCGTCATTTACCGCCAGTGGCGTAAATGACCCCGGGGAAGAAGGGGACGGGGTGGGGGGGAGGTCTATAATTAAAAAAAAAACGAACCGAGGTGGTATAAAAATCTTTGGGGAAAAAGTCCATTCACTCGCCATTTACTTCAAAACCAGTTTCTCAAAAAAATTTTCGCCATTTCTTTAAAACCATTTTCTTCGCGGCAGCTGAGTATCGGTATTTTTTTTTAGTATTTTTTTTAATTTCAACTGTATGCTGGTTTGGTGGACAAGGGGGGGGGGGGAGCTTGAATCACCTTTTCCTGCGCCGAAGGAGAGCAGATTGGATCTTGTTAGCTTTTTTTTCCCGTATTTTTTGTGTGTAAAATTTTAACCGTTTTTTGACTGTTACTATATATATATATATATATTATTATTATTTTAACGAATAAAGAAAAACCCAATGGCTTTTCTTTCGGCTGTCACCTGAAAAAAAAAATGCAAAATTTTCGAATATAAAGTATATCGGTGTTTTTCATTTTGTGTTGTTGGTTTCTGTAGTTCTGTTTCTTGTCGTTATAAGCAATATTAGGTTAGTAGTTAGATCGAATTTCACCGAGAAAGGAAAGACTTTCATAGGAATAGGGCAAAATGAGGAAGCCGGTGGGGGGGGGGGGGGGAATAAAGGGGGGAATAGTAGGCCAGTACTAATAAAATGCGAGAAAACCTGTTTTTCAGAATAATGATTTTATTTTGAGCCCGTAAATTTCCAAACGAAAAGGCGCGTTTACATAACAGGCCGCCCCCCCCCCCCTTTCTCACCAACCCTGGTTAAAAAAAAAACTGTTATTTGCTCATTATTTTCCCATCTACTTTAACAGCTGGGAGCCATGAAAAAAATAACTTTTTTCTTAAATCTGGACTCACTCTATTATACCATACTACACAGGTAACAAAACACATGGCATTCGTAACGTATTACACCCACATACGAGATGAAAAATCTCGTTTAACAGCAAATCAGCAAAAACAACGTGCGCAAATAAGCCTTACACATGAAAGAGTTTTCTCCTTTACATTACCTTCGCAGCATTTAGGTAGTCTTGTGTTCGTTCCGTGGTATTATTCCATAACTGGCCATTCGTCCGACTTGTTGCGTGGTTTTGATGACATCGTCATTGATGCTTGGCAAATTGGCTAATAAAACCGAGTCATTAATGAGTGTATTACAGGCAAGCCACTCGGGTTGCTTTAGTGGTTACGAGGCCGTTATAGCGTACATAGGCTTACCTGCATTGCAGTGATTAATATGGGATTTGGTGCAGAAGATTACGTGACATGTTTTGCTGTGCCCTTAGATAAGCCTAAGTCGCGTGGATTTCTAAACGGTTAAAGTTCTGCGACGCTGCTTCAGTTGCCATTGTTGTAATTTATTTATTTATTTATTTTTTATTTATTTTTTATTTTTTTTATTTATACCGGTTTACTTTCCGAACAAAATTTACGTACCGTAGCTAAGATAGGTGGATAGCTGGATTATTTTTTACCCTACACGCGAGTGCTACCAATGCAAACTGAGATTGAAGCTTCGATCTCAGTTGACCTTGGGTACTACGACAGAAGTTAGATGACACTACTTGGCGCCACGTGTTATCACACTTCTACAAAGTCATTGTCAGATTTCAAAAATGACACTTTCAGCAGTCAGGTTCTAAAGTAAAAACACCTCAGCTTCTGGGGCCCCCACTAGACCCCGCCCTACCCCCAATGACGTGACTGTTTACACGGTTTTGCAGCAAAACTGTCAGTATCAGTACTATCTTGACCTAAACAACAGTGTAGGTCTACACAACTTGTTTACTCTTACATGTATTAAGAGTTTTTCCCCTTTATTACCTTCGCGGTATGAAGTCTGCATTCGTTCCGAGTTATTCCATTAACTGGCCAGTGGCCATTCGTCATACTTGTTGCGTGGTTTTGACGACGTGGTCTTTGATGCCTGACAAATTGGCTAATAAATTGAGTCATTAATGAGTGTATTGCAGGCAAGTCGCCCGGGTTGCTTTAGTTGTTAGAGCCCGTTACAGCGTATACATGGGCTTAATTGTATTACAGTGATTATTATGCGATTATTCGGAAAGGTTTTCAATAAACTTTCTAGAAAAGCCTTGCTGTCTGGTTTGGATTCTTCTGTCTTTCAGGTGCTGACTATGTTAGAGGTGTGGGTGGGTATACTAGCAAACTGTGCGCGGAAAAAAAAAGCCGCATGTAGAAAACCGCTGAATAAAAGCTGATGTAAAAAAAAGCTGATGAAAAAAAAAAGCCACAGAAACTAAAGCCCGGGAAAAAAATCCGATGGAAAATAAAGCCGCGGAAAAAAAGCCACATAAAAAAAAAAGCTGTAGAGAAAAACGCCAATGGGGGAAAAAAGCGCGAAAAACATCTGATGTAAAATGCACAAAAAATACTGCCTAAATGTGGTTATGTGTTTGTTTATCATTCATTAGCTGAATCCTGCTCGATCAAGGTTAACTTAAATATCCTTTGGAATCATTTAAATGAAAACTGGAGTAAGTCACAAGTTTCCTCCCAAATTCCGTAACTGGAGAAGTGGTGGGGGGGGGGTCGTCAGTAGTTTGGTCGGATGACCTTCGGTCATTAAAGAAAAATTCGTGAAATCACGAGTTTCCTTAAAAATTCAAATAGGTGGTCGGAGGGGGAGGGGGGAAAATCAGGATTTTGGTAAACATTACAACATTTTCCGGAAAGTCTTTTTTCCTTTACAAAGAATATCTAATTCTTATTTCACTTTATTACAGTTAAACTAACACGTTCGTTTCTGATAAAGCAAAAACTCCTTAGATCTAAGTAGTACTGGAACGTTACGTGTTAAGTGCGTTCTATTTTGTTTAGGTTATGGCAATCCATACCAACACGAGTTACAGCGGCAAATTTGACGCTTACCCAGCCGAAGCCATGAAGTCAACCACCAGTGAGGGCAGTGTAATTTTGATTTAGCCAAGCGATGCGATATAATTGTAGCGGTTAGAGTGAAATGTGAAAAAAAAAATGTTCGTTAATCCTGTTCTTCGACCTACAAAAAAAATTAGGGAAAAATGTAAGTACTGGTTTGGAAAACATGGAAAAATCTGGGAATTTCATCTTGAGCTTTTGAATGCCGCCCTAAAAGGCACACAAAGTTATATTTATTTATCCGGATGCAAACCCATTCTCGAGCCCATTTGGCTTTCCTTCCTCTTTGACATTTGCCCATTCACCTGGCCTCGTTCAGAAGAATGAAATGTTATTCTGGATTTGGCTTCGTGACCCCCAGTTGAATTGTTTCAATTAGAAAGAAGCAAGTTACTTTGTTGCTGTGTTGTTGTTTTAACTTAAAAGGAGCTGAACCCAACACGGGTTATCTGCCCCACTGTAGACGACGAGAGGGACAATTTAGCTGTAGATATCCAAGCCGGCAAAAAAAAACCCAGGATCTTTGACATGCCACAATGAAAAACAATCTAGGCCGAGACGGAAAAATCAGCAAACAAATTTTCAGAAGAATAACAAATTAAAATTAACATAAGTCTTAATCAGCAGTATTAATTTCGTTCATTGAATAAAGTGAACCTAAATCGGGGAAAAGAAAACAAACACAACGTAGACAGCCGTAAAATTAATTAGAGAATGCGCTGATTGAGTGAGCGAAGCGAACGAAAATCTGCGTTTGTTAGCTTCAAATAAGGCTGACGTCCTGGATGGTCACCAAGCACAGCCAGAACCAATAATATATGTATATATATATATTTCGCTTAGGAGCAGACTTAATGATGATGATGAGGGATCATGACGTTTCGCCAGAAGCGAGCAGGACATCCGACCAGAAGTGAGCAAACGAGCAGCCTTTGCATTCCAGCGCGGGGAGAGGGTGGGGGGGGGAGCAGTTTGCGGAGGTGGCTGTTTGCTAGAACGGCGTATATTTATGCTGGGGCCAAGCTAGTTTAATTTAGTTCGGAAATGCGGCCTTCATGAGCACTGTTGATATGTTTCAAAATGTAAGTCAACCATTCTTGTCGCATGCGCCCTCCATATATCACTCTGATAACAGTAAATGTATCAACATATCATTACGCACAGCCATGACCAGGACAACATGATGAAGCGACCAGGCCACACTACGCAAAACACGCCACCTGCTCCCGAGATATGGCTTCCTGTGTGGCCAAGATATACTGCAGCAAGCCAGTGTGAAGTGTACGCAAAAAAATGTGATTGATGAAACCTAATAACGCGAAGCAAAGAGCTGTCGAAAGACCAAACCGTATCAATGTCGCAAACGCTACACCAACCGTTATTAAATACATAGTTATGTCCATATTCCATCCATGCATTGTCCCATGTCTATTACTTTACGGCAACAAGCTAGCGTGTGTCTAGATCTAGCTTTTCAGATAATTCATAGCGGATTCTTAATTCATTCTGCATTGTTGCAGGTAGTTGTAGTAAGGCGTTGCTCACAATAAATAAACTAAACCAAACCAGGTTTGTGTTCGTGCTCCCTAAAAACGAACCGAAAACAACAGTATTCACAGATGTAGTATTTTGCTTTGATTTCTCCAGCTAAATTGGCCCTCTTATTGTCGTAGGGCAGATAACCCAGTCTGGGTTCATGTTCCCTAAACGCAAAAACAAAAAACAAAAACTCCCGCAACCGCCGAGTGATGTCTCGTGCTCATGTCGATTGTGGCAGGTCAAAGATCCTGAGTTTTCCGTCGTTTGGATTTCAACAGTTAATTGCCCCACTCATCGTCGTGGAGTAGTGTTCCCTAAAAGCAAAACAAACAAAACAAACTCCTAGAAGGGATTGCCGCTCTCAATAAGCTCAAACTCCTTCCGCTCGGATATATCCAGCGAAATTGTCCCTTTCGTCATCTATACGGCAGAAAATCCCTGAAGGGATTACAGCTCTCAATAAAAACTCAATTCCTCTTGGTATCCTTTTTCTAAAATTCTCTTTCACAAACGAACTTTAATAAGCACTTCCTGCCGGCCGTGCTAATGAAGGAGGTTTGTAGTTCCTTCTTTGCTTATTGAATTGGCGAATTATTAAATTGCAAACTATGCTGCATTTGCTCGCTATGCAAGCATAATTAGCGTTTTCATTTATTTTGTACCCCTTTAATAGAGTAACCTTTTTTTTTATTCAAGAAATTAATGGAGGACTTTCCAAGGGACAGCCTTAAATCAAGTCTTTTATGATGATGTGATTGTATTTAATTATTACAGTCTTTTATTATTGTTGAAGAGTTCTGTTCAATACAACTTCAAGGAGAACTGCATTTCAGCGTACCAACATCAGTGACATCATAAGTAACTGTACTCATGAGAAAATTGAATTTTTTTTTATTTTTTCTTGCTTTCATGACGTAAACCATTCTATTAAGCCGTTCTATTTCTATCTCTACTGGTGGGTTTGTGAATAGCTAGCTCTACCACAATAACTTGTAGCTTTTGTAGCTTTTTGAGCTGCTTATGTGGTTCTCGTTATTATTACTTAGGGAAATAAAACGAAAATTATGTCAGTTGTTTATGATAAAACTGTCGCCGTGTCATCCGCTTTGCTCACTCTATTGGCGTCGATCTATACTTCTTAAGCAGCTAAAAATTAATTAAGTGGTTCTCAGGAGCGCACGCATGGCTTTTTTTCTTATCGCATGAACTTGAACGTTTTTTATGACATTGTCTAAAAAAATACCAATCACGCATCAGCACTTTCACCAAACGTTACCTGAAGCTCCATGACCGGGCGTCGGACGAACGTCTAACTGGAAAATCGTCTAATGGGATAATTGTCTAAAATCTGCCTAAATAAAAAATATGGAAAAGCATCTAAACGGAATATCGTATAATGGATAATTGTATAATGGATAAATGTCTAACTGCGGTTTCTGATGTTATATGTATAGCCGCAGCGAGCGCGGTAGAGCGAGCGAGACAGGGATATTAGACGATTTTCTATTCTACGAATTTCCAGTTAGACGCTTTTCCATTATACGAATTTCCTGTTAGATGATATTCCGTTATACGTTCTTCCAATTATGCGATTTTCCAGTTAGACGATTATCCCTCGCTCCATGATGACCACGTGAGCTCTTTGCTCCATTCACATGCTCGTCTAGGAATGAATCTAATGGTCGTTCAAAGGCATGTCACAACTAAAAACTTCGATCTAAAGAATGACTTTAATCAAATGTGTAACTTTTGCACGCTGATCCTGGCTTTAAAACATAGATCCGATATTGTACTCGACAGAAAAATGTAAGCTACTAGTTTCGTTTTATTTGGTAAAATAAAAAAAAAAACAAAAAAAAACGCCACTTTCCGCTCGCATCAATTTTTTTTTAGTACCTCTCCCGAGAACCACTTAATTAAATTTTAGCGGCCTTATAGTTTAGTTGATTTCCAGAGCATCTTAATGAGGGAGTATGTTATTTAGAGTATGTTTTTTCGAAAAGTTTATTGGGCATAATTTTCAGCAATAGCACTGTTTGTCGCTAAATAATTATGATTTCCTACTGCTTTTGAGATATAATAATGTAGTGTTGCGGTTACTTCGTATTGATGCAAACCAAGTCGTCGGTTTATTATTATTTTGGGTTAAAGTTCATTTTGGAAAGTCAAAGTTTGTTCCGACAATTTCTGATTAGTTTGCCAGATCGAACTTTGACGTCATGGACAATTCTTAGAGCAGTTTTTGGAGAGTTTTATTTTTCAGAGCGTACTTAGGGGTAAAAAAATCAAGTTACAGCAATGGAAAAAGGTCTAAGGAACCGTTCATTATTTATCAACCGGGGTAGGGGGGGGGGGGAGTGGGGGAAGAAAGGGAACTTTTTATTTGAAGAAAGGGGAGGTTAAATTTTTGTGTGGGCGTTCGGGGGGGGGGGGGGGGACAGAAAAACTGCGAGAAGGATAGAATGTTAATGTAATAAATTTATTTAGCTCGGTACATTCCACAGTAGCCTATATTAAATAGATCTACTACCTAACCGTAGTATGCCTAACCCAATGTATGCACAGGTTATTATTATTACTATAGATTGAAAAAAAAGATAGCCTATTGTTTTCAACACATGTGCGAAAAATTTACAAGTGACTAAATTATTTCAGAAAGTTTACCTGTGCCTGTTTCATAAATATTTGCTCTTTTTATTAAAAATGTCTATCTGCACTGTAAGGTTTGACCTCGGTCTCCCATGTAAAAGACGAAATTTCGATGCTTAAATTTCTGTGATGCGGCTGTATTTTAATAGTTTCCACTGAAATTTAATATATTTATAAACAAAAACGTATCGTTAAAAGTTAAAATTAAGGGTCTAAAAGTCAAAACCTGTAAGGAACACGGACAAGCTTTGACTGTAAGGGTCTAGGTGTCAAATTTGGCCAGTAAGACGCTGCTAAGCATAAGACCCTTACTACCCGGTTTTTAACGAACAGCTGTCCGAAATCGTCCTATAAAGACCCATGAGATGATTCAATGATAGTGGGGTTGTGGGTTTCCTACTTTGCTTTAGGTTGACATTTTTTTTCCGGTTTGGTAACATGACAGCGATTCCAAGCAAGACAACCTGCTACAAGCGTAAGCGTGTACACCCATTCTGTCTGAGTTACTAAGTCATTAATAAATAGACATAAGTCCCTGGAAATAATATTAAGGAAAATTGGAAATTATCCAACAGCGAAAATCATTCACTAGAAATAACGTGGTTCAGTAAGCCACCTTTATGCACTTACGTTTCATCGGAGTGCAACGGTGAGATTAAGGCACTATGCAAGTGATCTGGGGGCGAACTGGGTGGCCTGTTCGAATCCGGGTCATGCCACTCCGCTTTAACGTAAGTGCATAAAGGTGGCTTACTGAACTACGTTATTTCTAGTGTATGATTTTCGCTATTTTTCATCATCATTCTAGTCCAGTCGTCTACTTTCCGTTCATCTTACTCATTCTTACACCAGTTTTTAAGATTTCATATTCAAGACTTCAGGACTGGTATTTTATTTTTATTTTCAACGATATTTCCAGGATTTCAAGGAGTCGCACGAACCCTGAATTAGTTAATCTGTAGGTGTGTACTAAGCAAAATAAAAGTATAGTTTTTACGATTTTTTTGCGACGTCCTTTAGCCAAGTAGAATGAACCAATCAGACATATCGTGTTCTAAAGTACACCTACATATAAATGTACACATTAATATGTCCTAAAGGAATTTTTCCAATTTTTTTTTTATGCCACAAACATACTACATTTAAGTATGAATTCGAATGTGCAAGACCAAGTCCTGCAAAAAAAACATTCAAAACTTGCAAAATCAGTCAAATTGGAACATTACGTCGTCGGCAGTTTTAGTATAGGCATCCAACTTTTTTTTAAAAGAGTTAAAATTATTGTAGGGGATGCTAGGCATTAGGGGCCGCTCAGCAGTGGTAAAAATAAAGGTGGATCGGGGGGGGGGGTAGATCAGGTAGGGCAAGCTCCCCTTCCCAAGAATGAGCGGAGAGGGCATAAATAGCTGGGGGGGGGGGGGAGGACGGGGTCCGGCAACATGGCAACCCCCCCCCCCCCAACCAAGAATGATCCAAGGGTGCGTCCAAATATTTGGAAAAATCCATTTAATCGTTATTTTTTTCAAATGTTCTTTAAAGAGCCATACATTCCGCAAAGCTAGAAAAATACTCGTACTATATTATACATAAAGTTGTCGTATGTTTTCCGGGGGAAGGGGGGCTAGGCAAGCATAAAATTTGCCCACCCCACCAGACAACAATTATTTATGCCACTGACACTCGGCATCTAAAGTTTTTAGTGGTCAGTTTTTAAATTAATTAGTTTGTATGGGTAGTACGTTACAGTTCACTGGGATAGAATTGGCTTCAAAATAGCATGTTTTGTGTTATGTTTAATTATAATTATCAAAGTTGAAAGTTTACGTTCAAAGTCACGAGTACCGTCACAACGTCAACGAAGCGATCTGATTGGCTGAGAAGTGAAGAGGCCACGTCCGTTGATGCGACGTGACGTCACCTCTGTTTCTGATTGGCTGTTCACAACCAAAAAAAAACTAGTTGCGTACATTCGGTTGGAACTGAGTTTATGCACGTGCTGTACGGATACTCTTGAGAACCAGATAATAAACTTTTTCTTTTGCTTCATTTCTGCAATAGTTTTTTTTTCCAAAAAATGATTTTTACTAGATTCGACTTCAGATTTTATTTACGAAATATAACAGTCAAAGTGTTTAACATAAAATTGTCATTACGAACAAAAGCGTCAAGTGCGCCTTAAAAAAGGGTAATATGACTGACGTTTAATTTTATTTGCCGAAAACTTGATGGGTCGTTACCCTATGAGGTTTTTGTATGTTTGTTTTTATAAGCTGCACTTTTACAGTCTTTATTTATCATTTGGCCCAAGGCAAGAAAAGCATTGAGAGGACCATGTAAACTAAAAACGAGCTACCCATAAGGGTACATTAAAAAAATAAAGAAAGAAACAAAAGAAAAGGTACTTGGTACCTAGGGGCATAATGACCAGTGATTTTGAAAACATAAATAAAACATCAAGCTATCGCCTCAACAGAAGTTAGAAAACTAGGATAGCTAAAATAATTTAGCGAAAATTGTCGCTTTACTTTGTTTTACTCCACCTCCCTCATCATAACAGTAGTAACACATTTGTTAAATCCCCCCGCTCCAACCCCCAACCTCCAGGTGTTACGTAATTTGTGAACGTTTCCTAATAAAAATGTAAAATAGCACCAAGAAATTGAGATAAACGAAATGAAAATAACAGAATTGTATCTTTTAACTTAACCACAGGGACTGGTCACAAAATTCAAGTAGTTTTGTTTTTCGTCCTGCCGGCCTACTCGTATTTTATGATGGACCCCCTGTGAACTTGGCGAAAGGCTTTTACAGCTTTTTTACGTTGGTTTTTGCTTTCATTTTGCTTTCGTTCTCTTTTATTTTGCTTACGTTCAACGTTCAATGTTATACTCTGCGCAATACAAATAAGAAAGAAAGCAAAATAAAAGAGAACGAAAGCAAAACAAAAAAAGAGGACGAAACCAAAGTAAAAAGCCGTACAAACTCCTTTCAAAGTCGCGTTGATGCTGTCTTCCCTGAGGGCAACTGAGGGGAAACAAATTCAGTGCGAGCAGCTATATTTCACGTTTTTAAGTTTTGTATTTGCATTTGATTTGTACTTGAATAAATACGTATTGCCTGCGTGTGGCCCGCGCGTGCGGCCCTCACTCACTCAGCCTTCGTGTCCTCCTACAACGGTGGGGAGTGGGGGGGGGGGGGAGATTGGGGCGGAGTGTGTAGGCGTGGGGGAAGGGGAGGAGGTATGTGTCTGTCCCGCCGGTTCTCCTCCTGAGTTACGCATGCGCACTCTCACTCAACCCAATATGGCCGCCGACTCGGTGCGACGCACGAATTTGGCCTGACAAGGTGAGAAAAATGGCGTAAAAGGGAACGTAAAACGGGGAAACGGTTGTTGGAGGATTGTACTAGAAATTCTAGTCGATAAAATACCAATGTATGAATATTAGCTTACGTGTATTTTGTAGGAAAGGTTAGAGTAATATTGATGGTCTTATTGTATCGCAGGCAGAAGATAGTCTTTGCAGACAGACAGCCAGATAGGATAGGATGATGGCGTCGAACAAGTATGGATCTTTTTTGGGGTTCATCTGCCTAAACATCTTGATATCTTCCATTGTAATCGCAACTAACAATGCAACTAACACTGGTAAGCATTCTTTATGTGTGTGTGTAAAACTGTAAAAATGTATAAACATTACGTAAAGGAAATACATCTTTTAACATGCAAAGGTAATCATGGTGTACCTCCTACCTAGTAACTGTAAACACTGACAGTAAATTGTAAAAAAAAAATAATATATTTTGCAGGCTGAATCCAAATTTTAGCATTAGTGTAACATTAACACAAATTATCAGTGCTACATTCAGAGATTTGGTATCACCAAAAGCCGTTTTCCTTAATAATTCCCCCTCCCAGCCCACACAGCTCACAGTAGCGGCTGTGGGTCACAATTTGAAAATGTTGGGGGGAAAGTGTCAGATGCCTATTCTCTAGGCTTACAATCGATATGACTCTCTGCAATTGTAGAACACCTGACAGGATTGGTTTTCGCTGGGGGTTTAAAAAAAATGTTGGCTGCAGCCCTGCCCCATCTCATTCAAACAAGTGTAGCCGACTGACACTAATTAACGTAATTAGTTGGGTTTTTTTTAATCGTTTTTAAAATTACTGCAGAAAGGTCTTAATGTTGGTTTTATACAATAAATGCTTGTAACGAGGCCTGTGCCTATAGTGGGGGGGGGGGGGGGGG